>VDFB02235042.1:0-11753 GCA_007258455.2 Sequoia sempervirens | reverse complement strand
AAACATTGGTTACTTTCCTGTTCATGTCAATCTCGAGCTTTTAAAATTTGAAATCCCTACAAGACATTCAGATGAAGCTCTTTCTCTAGTCAATGATATCCTGGAGCATTCTCCTCCTGATCAAGATGAGGTAATACAAATAAGTTTTCCTTGGCAGAATATATTGGCGCTGAGTACTATTTTGTAAGTTTTAGATTCTAAGTGCATTGTTTATCAACTTGTACTTCAGCATATTCGGAAGGATCTCACATATTTGAAAGTTTATGCAATTGATGTAGATGAAGCTGATGAGGTAAGCTCAAACATTTTTTTGAATTTTGTTTGTTTAGTAGTGAGTATTCTGCTATTTGGTCAATATGCTTTTATTTTAAATTTTGTGGACTATCAATATTTTATTTCCTCCTAGACTGTGTTGTATATTCCTTATTTTTTCCCATTAATTGAGCTGGGTGTCGGTGGCCTACTACAGCTAGATGATGCACTGAGTGCAGAAAAGCTACCAGATGGCCGCATAAAAGTTTGGATACATGTTGCCGATGCAACACGTTGGGTGAATCACAATAGTGTATTGACCAAGTGAGTTTTTTAAATTTTGAAACCCATATCTCTCCATTTGTTTGGCACTTTTCTGAGATTTCTATGGTGACTGCATAAAAGTTTGGATACATGTTGCCGATGCAACACGTTGGGTGAATCACAATTAGTATATTGGCCAAGTAGTTTTTTAAATTTTGGAACCCATATCTCTCCATTTGTTTGGTACTTTTCTGAGATTTCTATGGTGTGCAGAGAGGCAAAGTCCAGAGCAACATCTGTTTTCTTACCTACAGAAACCATTCCCATGTTTCCCTTAAAACTTGCTATGGAAAAAATGAGCCTGAAACAGGGCATTGCTTGTAATACAGTGAGCATGTCAGTTGTTCTGAACAAGGATGGAAGGTATAGTAAATTTTTCTTGAAAATGTTTTTTAAAACATTTTAAACTACTTGCAATGAAGGTTTCAAGAAAATTAAGAAGTAGAAACAAACATGCATTGCTTTGAATGAGGACATTTTCCTGAATTTGGAAACTTGTGCATGAAAAGCATTGCAGAACATAACATAGAGGTCACTACAATTAAACCTACATATATGATGACTTATGACGAAGCATCAGAGTTACTTTCCTTGAGCATTGAAGAGGAACCAGAATTGGGATTGCTTTCTGAAGCTGCTGTTCTCCGTTTGAAATGGCGACTTAAACAGGTGATATTTGTCTCTTTCAAAGATCCGAACTTCTATCTTTTACCTAATTCTCTTGCGTCTTTAAGTTCGTTTCAACTTAATATACCTACCAAATACTGAATCATCTATATAAAATACTGTTCTGTCATGTGAGTACTTTGCAGGTTGATAAGAAACACAATGACAAAGATATAGGCAACATTGATTCATGATATTTTGCTAAGAGAAAGAAAATTTGATAGAAGAGCCTTTTATTTTCAACTCATTGGCTAATATCACTGCACATGGTCTCTTTTGACTATTTATTTAGGAAATAACTAAGTTTTAAGAACATTTCGACCCCAATAATGGTTATCTACTAGTTGGTTAAGCAATGGTTCCTTTTTGACTCAACTAGCCTATGTAGTTATTAATAAGTAAATAAATAAGTTATTTTGTAATTAGTCCCTGACAGTTGGTTGTCAGTTGGTAGTTATCGATTGTTGGCATTCTCAACCAACGTCGGCTTTGCTATATATTTCTTATTGTACTCATAGTTGGGGACTGCATGCAAGAATTCTGTAATTATTGCACATTTGATGAATGAATGAATACGACATATTTTTGTAATATTGTTGCGAGTAATTGCTATTTTCTGTTATTTCCATTTACTCTCTGTTGATCATTCAAGTAGAATTACTGAGTAAACATTTGGCACCGTTGTTGATACAAACCCTAAAAAAGTATAACTCAGACAAGAATCATGGTGATGTAATGGGACAGCCTATAGATCATGAACCTATACAAGACAATGAAGAAAGGGATGAAAAACTTACACAGGACTTGGTAAATTTGTGGGATGTTTTGTTAAAAGAACACGTACACAGGGAAACTCTTAGGAGAGAGGTCCCTTAGGCCGCTGTTTGGGACAACCTAACCATCAATGAGGACATTGATTGTCTTCTCAACAGACTGCCAAGACTTATTGCACGTCATTTCATCATCTTGCAAGATCTCCGGGCTGAGAGAGACCAAGAACAATGTAGGCAATAGACACTATAGTGATACAAAGAATGGAAGAAGAACATAATACTGATCGTTGATGTACTCCAAAGAATTAATGCCCTTAATTTTGAATAGAAATGAGAAATTAATACAAAGTGGTCACGAATCAATCGACCAAAAAATTAGAAGATCCTTAAGAATAAAAGAGCAAAGAGAATGACGACAATGACTAAGGGGTGAAGTTGAAGAAGGTGAAGGTTTTTTGAGGGAAAGCCTGTAATGTCCTCTTTTTCTAGGCAGTGGTCAGTTGTAGAGGTTAGTCCAACACTTGGTCCTCGTGGACTCACAAGGTGGTTAGGGGGCCCTTTGAGGGTGTTTGCAGACTTGTTTAGTCAACCTTTTGATCTCAGTCGATGTTTTTCTAGCTCAGTGTTTGCTAGGGTTCTCGCAATGTGCTTTCCGAAGCTTATTTAGTCACTTGGACCATACTTACTATTTATAGTAAGTCACTGGGGTCTCTAGTATGGTTAGTTGGCAGTGTTACTATTTTGGGCTTGATGGCGGATTTATATTTTGGAGTTATCTTGGTTTATTTATGGTCCTATGCATTTAATTTTAACAATGCCAATAATAAAGTTAATTTAAATTAATTAACTTTATGTGTTATTAATAATATATTAAAAGGGGGATATAAGTTATTTTAAAAGAATGCTTTATAATATAAAGTATAGCGCCCAAATTAAAAATGGATGAAAGGCAGGAAATGAAATTAAAAATATATAATTCAAATGCAAATTAGGGCGTGGGAGTTTGGGGAATATAAAAAGGCATTTGTGAGCTCATTTGACGGTCATCTTAGAGAAGAAATTGAGGTGGTTTTTCTAGGTTGGATTGGAGAGCTTGGAAATACTCGGCTTCATTGAGGACGAAAACCCTCATGAGGAACAACATGCTAGAGGAGTGAAAGATCTCCCAAGGCTGCTAGTTGACAATCTCATACAGGGGTTGTGCATTGTGCTTTAAAGTTTGTTTGGCATCTATAGGAAAAGATTTGAAAAAATTCAAGGTTTGATAGTTTTAAGAGGAACTTGCAGGCATTGGTTGTATTTTCAGAGAATGATATTTGCAGTGTTGGAATACTGCCGTAAATTACCTATTGAGGCGTCCACATTGCTGGTGGTTTTATGAACTTCATGCTTCAGCTGGACATGGGATTCTGAAGGGGTTTTATTTGCTGGTTGAATGTTTTGGTTGCCTTTGATTGGAGTTGCAAGGCTGGCCGTGGAATTCTTTATGCACAGATTTGGTGCCTTTCACACTTTGGACTAGGCGTGAGGATTGGTGTTAGTCATAGCTACATTGTTTGGCTGGGCGTGAGCATTAGGTTACCTGCCGTGGAAGACAGTTGGGTCGTGAGGTTGCTGTTGTACCTGATTATTACTGTATTCTCCAAAAACAGGCCCTTTGGAAGTGGATGTGGAAACCTACAGGAGGATGTGGGCTCCTTTGAAACTAATTACAGTTCATATGCTGGCCGTAGTGATTGTTTGGACGAGTTTATGAGTGCTGGGTGTGATCCTTTGAGAGGGACAACTGCACCATTAATGGACACTTATTAATTGCTGCTGTGTACGACTTATTTTCCCAAATCTGGGAAAGGTACTATTTGATAAGTTGCAACTGTAATTTAAATCTGAAATGTTTGCTGCTATTATCATTAAATGTTCAGAAAATCTGCATATGTTTAAAAAATCACTCACATCTCAGAAATATAAATAATAGAGATTCTATATTTCATTTGACTATATTGAATGGACTTTAGATTGAGATAATGCAAGTGCATATTGTTATCCGTTTGTTGGGAATTTTAATATGGTTTGCAAACTTAAAAGTCATTGAAAGATTATCAGACCAGTTAGCATGCGAAGTGTTTACAAAATGTTCCATCTGCCAAACTAAAAATTAATTGAGCAAAATCGCAAGTCCAAACTCAGTTTTGGGGTGGGACATTACACAATAGATACTATAGTGATACAAAGAACGGAACAAAACGGAAGAACATAATACCGCCCGTTGATGTACCCCAAAGAATTAATGCCCTTAATTTTGAATAAAAATGGGAAATTAATACAAAGCGGTCACAAATCAATAGACCAAAAAATTAGAAGATCCTTAAGAATAAAAGAGCAAAGAGAACGATGACGACTAAGGGGTGAAGTTGAAGAAGGTGAAGGGTTTCTAAGGGAAAGCCTGAGTCCACCCAAGAGCAAAAGCCATAGTTGGGAGAGAAAGAAAACTTCCACGACAAGAGAATGCACAAAGGGAGAGTGGGTAGAAATAGCTTGACATTTACCACTTCTTGATTAGGTATACACCAACCTCGCCGAGCAAGCCAAAAAGTTGTCCGTACCTTCAATGTCGAATGAAGGGAAAAGTGAAGAAGAAAACACTGACATCGTTAGAGAACCATTAGATGAAGAAGGTTCACCGTCAGCGAAAGGGAAGGTGAGGAAGAACTTGCCAACCTAACCATTGAAAAACCATTCGTACCACTAAAATCAGCCGAAGGAGAAGGCTAGGGAGAATCTACGGAATGATCTAACAGAGACCATACACTAGATTGAAGACTTGATCTTGGCGAAAGAATTAAACATTGGAAAATCAGAGGAGCCAAACATTGGAAGATTGGAGTTGATAATGCTGGGATAAAGGGAGCATCGAAAGGACCCCTAGGGCAACCCGAGGGTGACAAACACTAAAGAGGGACGAGTGAAGGATTCTAACGTGTTTGAGAGTCCAGGGAAAGCATCGAAACATGCTAATCAAAACTCTCCAAACAGATTATCGTCACAAGGGGTGCAATAAGGAGGCAAGATGGTGACTCTCCCCCAACAAGTTTGAACGTAGAGTGGTAGAAACCATTGTTACCCGGGGATGCGTCCTCGGGTCTAAACCCCCCCGTCTCTGTCCTAGAAACGTCCCAGTCCCAGAAATGGCCAGGGGGACGGTAACAGTGTACCATGTTCTTTTTATTTTGATTTTCATATCGTATTGAAAAAGAAAAACTATATTGGCAATGAATTCTTAACAAAAATGTTATAAGCTAAATTTCTATAATGTATATATGCATGCTTTATCCTTGTTTTCATATGAATATTTAATGTTTCCCTATATATTTTAAATTTTTCTATATTTTATATAGCCATCCATTGCCGTTCCTAAATTTGGCCTCAAAAATCGGAAACTTGGGGACTCGTCCCGCCGTCCTTGTCCCGGAACCTTGGGGTAACCCTGGTAGAAACTTTCAAAGTTAACTAGAAATGGGTTGGAGGACCCTATAAGGTTTTGTAAGACATGTGAGACAATCTGGGTAGCAAACGGTTAGGATGACTTAGCATATTGGTGAGAGCATTTCCAAAGACTCTTAGAGGTATAGGCATAGATTGGTATATAGAATTGGATGTAGCACATAAAAATACATGGGATGCATTGAAAAGAGCTTTCTAAGAGGAATTCAAACTCCTAAGAGACAATAATGAAATTGTGGTAGAGATATACAATACCAAATAGGGAAAGTATGAGAATGTATGAGCTTATAATTGTAGGCTCAAGGAATTACTGGTGAAATTAGAAAACCAGTCGGTCGATGGATGGAAGTGAAGATGGTTCATTCAAAGATTGATCGCTTCACAAAGGAAGAAAATGAAGCTTGTGCCTCCATCATCGTACACCAATGCCTACAATTAGGCGATGGACATAGAAAGTGAAGATATGACATCTTCTCGGGGGAAGAGGAGGATAGCAGATGATGAGATTATCAACGACAACAATGATAGTGAATCAAAGATGATTCAAGATTTATGGAAAGACGTGATTTAAATGATGAAGGAGCTCAAAGCCGAGAAATAAAGTACAAATGAAAGCAAGGAATAATGGTGCATCGAATGCAAGGTTGTAGGTCACTCTAGAGTAAACTGCTCAAAAAAATTGTTCTGTGACATCTGCCAAGTGATGGGACATTCCATCGAGGAATGCCCATACAACTTGAAGACATGAAGCACACAAGTGCTCTTCACTCAAGGGGAACAATCAACCCCTGCGACCACCCCTCCAAAAGCACAAAACAATAACACTAATGCATCTCTTGGTAGATATAATCGGTTCAACAATAGTATAGCAAGAAGAGAAATTCCCTATGATGCTAAGGGAAGACCAATGATCTAGTGGTGCAAATCTAACGAATGGGATCACTTCCCCAGGGAAAGCTAAAGCAATCAAAATAAAGTAGGAATGTTGTGCAAATGGTGTGGACCTAGTGATCATGAAGACACTGACTGTCCAAAGAAAAAAGGCATCAATATCTTGGAAGTGGAGGAGCAAGACATGGTAGTTTTGGCAATCACTAGAGCACAAACAAACAAGGTAGTATATCTAGACCCTTGTATGGAAAACAAACGACTTTGAGAAGCCAAAGCCAAAGTAGAACAAGCAATGGCAAAAGAATGAAGAACCTCCAATGGAATTGCAAGTACCTCATAGCGGTCGGAGTAAAAAAAGAACATAGTACGACAGGTGCTACAGACAACCATACCAATTAAGGTGAAAAACCTTCTTCAAACCATGCCATATCTAAGAGTGGCAATCACAAACATGGTCAGTGACAGGAAGGCCCAAGAGAAGACATGATAGTAGAATTGTCACCCGAGGGCGAACAAGTCATCAACCCAATGTTGTTGACAGAGAACATAGGGAAGAAGTCATTTGTTGTCCAAATAGAGATCATGGGGAAGAACCTGACAAACACTATCATCGAGGGAGGATTGGGAGTTATTGGATTGCATGAAGATACATGGAAGTGCCTCAGAAAGCCAACCCTCTGGTCATTGACATTCCAATCAATTGGTGCCGACCAACATAGTATCAAGCCATTGGAAACACTGATGGCGTAGAAAGTGACAATAAGGACCCAACAGTTCCTGTTGAACTTTGTGGTAATCTCGTTGTAGACGAAAGTGTACAATGCATTACTTAGGAGGGGATGGATGATTGCAGCCAAGGTGGATCATAATTGGAAACAAAACACCCTTTCCACAGAAAATAACAAGAGGAAGTATGTTATTGAATTGAGGAATCAAGTGTTGAGCGAAGAGATACCATCTTCTGATTCGAAGTTGGAAGGAGCAAAATTAGGGACAAATGAAGAAAGGAGATTTATGGAACCAAGTGACGAAAGAGTTCTTGACCTCCACAATTGCTTGGAGGACAAAACAAGCTCACTTAATGGACTTTTTCATTGGTAAATGGAAGATTATGAAGTCTCCCAACCCGATTGCAGCATGTTGCAGGTCAGGGAGATTGAAGAAGATGACAAAGCCACCACAAGTCGAAAATTTCCTCTATAGTATGAAGAATACAAGGAGGGAGTAGCCAGGTTGGATGACATGCTAGCCCATAGCTTTGAATAGGACAGTGTGATCAAGTACGAGGAGCTGAGAATGAAGAAGGTGAATTTAGGAGATGATAGTAATCCACAAGTGATCATGGTTGGAGACGAATGGAACCTCATATTAGAAGCGACAACATTTAAGATTATAATAGAATACAAGGACGCTTTCGCATGGACATACAAGGATTTAAAAAGGATACCTCTAGAATTATGTGTACACAAAATTTCTCTTGTACTGGGAGCAGAACCTACACGAAAGCGACCTTACCGAATGAACAAGAACTATGCTGTAAAAGTTTTGGAGGAGATACAAAAGATATTGGAGGCCAAAATAATTAAGGTTGAAGTTAGTGATTGGGTCTCTCCAATAGTCATATCTTTGAAGAAAGAATCCTAAGATATTTGGATATGTGTGGAATTCAAAAGTTTGAATGTAGTTAGCATTGAATATCCATTTCCAATCCCATTCATCGAATCGATATTGGAAGAGGTTGCTGGTCATGAGATTTACTCATTCATGGATGGATTCTCCACATACAACCAAATAAGCATAGTTGAGTAGGACAAGTTGATGACTACTATTGTGGTCGAGAATAGAGTGGATGCATACTATCAAATGCCATTCAGTCTATGCAATGCTCCAACAAATTTTCAAAGGATCATCTTGCACATCTTTGATAAAGTGTTTGTTGAAAAATTCAAAGCGTTCTTGGATGATTAGTCGATCTATAGTAACTAGGATACCCATTTGAAAGCACTCAAGGAATGCATGGAACAGTGTAGAGCAACATGATTGGTGCTAAACCCAAAGAAGTGTCGATTCATGGTACCACAAGGAAAACTATTGGGGCACATAGTCTGTAAAGATGGACTAAAGCCCGACACAAGCAAAATACAAGTGATTGTACAGATGGAAGCACCTCTAAACATCACAAGAGTAAAATCATTCTTGGGTCACGTTGGCTATTATAGAAGATTTATTAAAAATGCTCAGGTATCTTACCCGCTTGACGTACTCACAAGGAAGGGCCGCCATTCACATGGACTAAAGATGAGAAGGCCTTGAATGAACTAAATGTACGATTAATAAGTTCACCAATCCTTGCATGCCCAGATTGGAGTAAGGAGTTCCACGTACATGTCAATGCATCAAACTATGCAAATAGAGCAACATTGGCACAAGTGAGGCTCCAAGGATTGGACCATCCAATCTTCTTCGCTAGTTGGTTGTTGTCAAAGGCATAGAACTATAGCACAATGGAGAGGGAAGCACTAGGGATGGCCTATTTGGTACAAAAGTTTTGACATTACTTATTGGCAACACGATTCACATTCTATGTCGATCACCAAGTTCTCATGTATTTAGTGAAAACGCCAATAATTCAAGGTTGAGTGAGTAGGTGGCTCTTACTATTGCAAGAATTTACATTCACTATTATTGTCTAGTCGGGGAAAAGCCATGTCATAGTCGACCAAATGTCTAGGTTTAAGTCAAGTGAACCACTAGGAGTAAATGAATATTTTTCAGATGCCCATCTATTTCAAATTGCAACACCACCTCCATGGTATGAGAACATCGGAAAATACTTGTACACTTCCACTTTCTCGAAGGAGATGCCATCTGGAGAGAGAAGGAAGCTAGTCCTGAAGAGTAAAACTTTCTAGCTCATTAATGGATTATTATACAAAATGGGATATGACCATGTTCTAAGGTGATGTGTCATGCAGGAGGAAATACAAGTACTAGATGAAGTAAACGAAGGTCTCTTCAACAACCAGCTAGTATAGGTCTCCCACTATTGAAAGTTGAAACTAGTTTACCCTTAGGGTTTTTCTCCTAGGCTTTTAGCTCCTCAAGAAGCTCTCCAAAATCTTGTTATGAAATAAACCAAGCATGAATCCCAAAATGAGCTTCCTAATTCACTTTATTCATTCTTTCGAAACTGCTTCACTTTTCTTGAAAAACCATATTTACTTTTAAATTTAACTCCTTATTTCTCCCAAAAAGCGACTTTTTAAATATTTTACTTTTCTGGCTCATTAGTCACTTTATTTAATAAATAATTAATTTAAGTCGTCATTTAACTATGCTTTATTTGACAACTTAATTAATTATTTCGTACACCACTAATAGAAATTGCGGAAAATACCAAAAACCTAATCCGAAGCGACAACTAAAGGTGCCATAATACTTCGAAGCTCCTCGAAACATCAAATAACCCCTCTGACACAACTAACTTGGTGGTACTTATTCAATATTAGACCTCTAAGTTAAATTGATCCATTAAAATGCCTAAAATCCTAACAAGTTTTTATTTTATTAATTATGCACTAGGGCTTCTAGAAAACCCTATCTATCCTTCATCAAAACCCTAGCATCTACCTATGGCCCTTGCACTTTTCTTATGTTTGATCGTTGACTGGTTGTCCTTGTTGCCTATTCTTTTAAGTTATAACTTTAAGGCTTTCATCTCGTATGCTTACTGACCCCTTTTGCTAAAGTACTGAACAAGCCCGTTGCTTTATTATATTTTAATTTATCCTTAGGGCTTTGCACTTAGCTAGGTCCCATAAGACACATGTCGGCATTTCACACGGTCTTTTTAGTTTGTTGAAGCTCTTTTTGTATTATTGTTATCTTCACGAACCTGCGAAATACCCTTTTCCTCCATGTAATGTTGACAGGTATGGGTTCCTAACCAATCAAATCATCAGCTTTGTTTTCGCGTGTAGAAACCCTAGTTTCCCCCTGATACTGATTTTGACTGAGTTTTTAGGTTTTTTTGACGTATTTGGTTTTTTTGCTTGTTTTTGAGTTTTTGATGCAATAAATGAAAGGTACGATTTTGCTTGAAAATAATAATAAATTCAATAAAAATTAAATAACTCTGGAATTGATAGAATATGGATGCCAGTATCTTTATTTGATCTTCTCTACAGATTACAAGAATACCCAGATACATGCAATGAATAAAACAATGAATTTTCAATATTTAAAGAACCTGATATTTGCTGCAACTGAAGTACAGATCTGGTACGGCTGAAGTAATAAATGCCTTTTCCCTTCTGATTGATGATTGCAGATGGCTCCAGTAATGAAGGCGCTTCCACTGGTGAAGGTTTGAAGCTGGTATAATAGGCGTTTCTCTCAAGATGAAGAAACACGCCTCTGAGTGAAGGTACGGCCTGACAGAGCAGTACGGCCTGTCAGAAAACAGCATCAAGAAAGTACGGCCTTCTCAAATATCACTATCCAAGTCTCGGTGTATGGGCGCCTTGATGAATAAATACTGTCTGAATGCAAACAACTGAATAAAACTCTGAAGATGATAGATTCTCTAAAGCTCTGTGATTTCCTCTGAATGAGAAAACCTTTGTTGGCAATAGATCAAGTGATATTCCACACCCTCTGAATTGCTTTTCGATGGAGATGGCTCGTTCCCCAAGGAATTCGAACGCGAAACCCTAAAGTCTCAGGCTCAGATCAAAGTTGATCAGTTTCAATTCTCAATAATCTCATAATGGCTCCAAACCCAAGGCAAATCCACTATTATGCTGAAAAGTGCGATTTCCTTAAGAATAGGGTTTTAATAAAATATTCACATTTTAATCTTTTAATTTCTCCATAGTCACAGCTGAATATTTTATTATAAATCAAATGTCAATTTTGGCCCCTTCAATGATGGCGCACCCCTCAATGAGAAATCACTTAAGTTATAAATTAATATTATAACTTTACATTATAATCATTAAATAATTAATATTTAATTAATGCAATTAAATATTAATATCTTCCTCGATACTCATCCGATGACTGATCCGTCTGATGCTGACGAACTCTGAAGTGATTCCGAATACTGCCAAAGCCATACTGCTAAAAATAGCAGGGGTCCCACTCTGCCTGCCAGGAACTGCTAAAAATAGCAATTCTGCAAAAAGTCTCCGATTGAGCCAAAACGAAAGACTACTGATCAACCTCTGCTAACTGAAGCTGAGCCAAGCTCCGAAGTGACCCTCTATCCAGTCTATCAGCCTACGAGGGTCGTGTGATAGGCCAATCCTGTACTCCGAGAGATGTCACTAAGAAGGGGACATGACA
>VDFB02235041.1:0-11024 GCA_007258455.2 Sequoia sempervirens | reverse complement strand
TGGTTTTGATGATTTACATGTTAATTGGGAGTTCCCATTGTATTTTTTGAGAAAACTATATGTAGAGTTTGTTTGGGGGCAAAAGCCCAATTATTTTTATTTTAGATCATTTCAAGGTGTTGGTGGCGGCATGCCACAACAGAGATTAGGGGCAAGGGTTGATCCCCGATGGCCCGTGCATGCACAACCCCTTGTTGTTGCTCCTGGTCCTCCCATTCCTACACCTGTACATCATCAAGCTCTGGTATCAACATTAGGTTCCCTTAGTACACTCGCAGGAGACCTTGATCAGCACGCTTCTGCGATAGCGAGGGGGGAGCATAGAGACGATGATGATGATGGAGGAGTTTTTTATGGAGCTGGTCCGAGTACTGCTCCAGGAGTGTGAACCGTCCCAATATATGTACTAGTTGTCATCAAGTGTGTTATGGACGTCGAGGCTACACCTAGTTCGGTGGGCCGAGGGAGAATACGGCAGTGGTTTCAATGCAGTCGCGCTCAGTTCATTTGTAGAGTTCCTGCGAACATCACCACGAGGGGACACTACGACGGTATAAATATGCATCTAGATAATGCGAACTCATTTTATAATAATTTTTATGGTTGTATATATCAAAGAAAAGTTTGCAATACATTTTAACAATCAAATTTTTTGGTGTACAGATGACACTTTTGATGCAAGGGCAATCATCTATTCCACAAGTACATACATCGACACTGGTCATACTTGGCAACCCTTATGGGGTATTTTGATTTCAATTTTTAAAATTATATATGAAATCATAAATTATTTAACTTGAGTTTTAAATTTATAATTGAATCACATATATGTTTTAAATATTCATGTTGGTTTAGGTGAGTCAATCGGCATCCACGTCGATTCCTCCTGAGGGATTGTCAAGCACTCCTCCACTATCGAGCGACATAGATCATGGGTAGGTACATTCATATTGTAAATTTGTTTAAAGTTTACATTAGTATAGTTACAATTTTATGAGTTTTGAATTCACTAGATATATGAAACGCATGCATGTACACTTGTAAATATTATAAGCATTAAATGTCTATGTACATGTATGTCTAGGTTGATACCAAAATAAGAATGGGCATTGGGAAAACATTTGATGTTGTAGTTACTCATGAGGCCACTAATTTCTAGGTTGTTTACAAAAATTTCTACACAAAATGTACAAACTTGAATATATATATATATATTAACCTAATTGAATTGTACATGCTTTTAATTTTGATCTTGTAGGACTTTGTTGGTGCAACTTTCAGCCCTAACCCAGACATAGTTACACCACCGGGAGGACATGTAGAGCAGGCCTCAGATGAAATGGTAATTTTATTTTTTTATTATATTTAAAGTGAATTATAAATTTTAAATTGAATATATACATATTAATATGATATTTTCGCATATTCTTTTTCTTTTATAGCATGAGACACATCCTATAGTTGAGCATGTTCAGATAGGTCCTGGAGAAGAGCCTAGTGCACAACCTCGGCATACGGTATGTAATTAAAATATGATAAATTCTGAATTAAATTGAATAAAAAAATAATAATTGTAGAGTTGTACATCTAATTTCGAATTTCTTTGTCTTGTTTATGTAGACTGATTTAGAGAATTTAGAGGTTTCTTCAGGCTCACCAGAGCATCCAGATTTAGAGATGGTGGTAATTTAATTTTATGATCGATTATAAATAAAATTGTCATTAAATTATTTTTTATTGTCTTACATCTAATTTCATCTTTCTCTTATGTACAGAGTGTTTCAGGTCATCCACATAGTCCGCATGGTGTGAAGAGGTCTCTTGATTATAGAGACAGTACATGACCTACAAACATGTGATTTTATGTGTTTTATATTTCTTGTAACTTATCATGTACTCTGTTGGACTTTATTTCATGTGTGCTTAATATATTGGTTTCATACACTTAATATGTTACATAAATTATGGACTTTATTATTGTTTGAAATTTTAATTTACGCATGTACATTTATGCATTTTATGTTCATAATGAAGACATTAATATAGGACATTAATGTGAAATTTACTGAAGACTTCATAATTGTAGAATAATTTTAGGTTTAATCTTCTTTTCAATGAACAAGAAGATATTTTCCTTCTAATGTCTTAATTTTAATTTTATGAGAGAAAATTTATGTGGATTTACCTACTTATTTAGTTCTATAAATTGAATTTTACCTCATTGTTGGTGCACTTGGAATTCCTATACCTTCTGAATATCATGGATATCACCATTCTTTGTTATTTTATTCTTTAATTTTTCCTTAACTAAATTGACAAATAAAGTCATTGCTCTAAACTCTTAAGCAAATAAAATTCATTTATAGTGAAAAAATCTAACAAGGTATTGATATAATTAGCTAATGTACATATTTATAAAATGACACCATTAGTTTCTCACTAGTAATGAAAAAAAGTGTTCCTACTAAAAATTAAGGAAAGAGGTAATCATTAGAAAAAATATAAATTATGATAACATGAGAATGTGTATATGTAAAATAATTGTAACCATTAGGTGATGAATACGTAGTGTACACACATGATAAATTTTAAAAATGATGAATATGGAGCTCAATCCAAAGGAAAATCAATTTCATCATTGTTTCCCCATTTAGAATATCATGATTGTGTGTAGTGTATGAAAAATGAATAAAAGTCTTGTCTCCATGTGTCAATAACAAGAAAAAAAAATAGAATATCACATAAATTATATGATAACATAAGAATGTGTATATGTAAAACAATTGTAACCATTAGGTGATGAATACGTAGTGTACACACATGATAAATTTTAAAAATCATGAATATGGAGCTCAATCCAAAGGAAAATTAATTTCATCATTGTTTCCCCCATTTAGAATATCATGATTGTGTGTTGTGTATGAAAAATGAATAAAAGTCTTGTCTCCATGTGTCAATAACAAGAAAAAAAAAAGAATATCACATAAACTATGTACATAAGAAATAGAAATATGACCCACAAAATTTTCTCTGTGAATTAAGGTTAGGGTTATAGGATAAAACTTTGGGTAAAGGTTAGGATTAGCAGACAACTAGAGTTAGGGTTAGGTTTCAATTAGGGTCAGATACAACAAGGCTTAGGGATAGGATTAATTTTAGGACAAGGTAAGGGTTCATCTAACACTAATTTATAAGTTGTCAAAACAAATAATGACGTCTTAAGGGGGTGTCTAAAGGGGTCATAATAGAACATGTTAATTAAGGGGACGTCTAAAGGGGTCATAATAGAATGTCTTAAGGGGATGTCAAAAGGGGTCATAATAGAACATGTTATTTAAGGGGACATCTAAATGGGTCATAATAGAACGTCTTAAGGGGATGTCTTAAGGGGTTAGAATATGTCTTAAGGGGATGTCTAAAGGGGTCATAATACAACGTGTTAATTAAGGGGATGTCTTACAGGGTCTTAAGGGGATGTCTAAAGGGGTCATAATATAACATGTTAATTAAGGGGATGTCTAAAGGGGTCATAATAGAACGTGTTAATTAAGGGGATGTCTTACGGGGTCTTAAGGGGATGTCTAAAGGTCATAATATAACATGTTAATTAAGGGATGTCTAAAAGGGTCATACAGAATGTATTAAGGATGCATTAAGGTTATACTATGTCTTAAGGGGATGTCTAAAGGTCATAATAGAATGTGTTAATTAAGGGACAGTCTTTTAAGGGATGTCTAAAGGGCTCAAGTAATAGAATGTGTTACCAAGGATGTCTTAAGGATGTCTAAAGGGGTCATAATATAACATGTTAATTAAGGATGTCTAAAAGGGTCATAATAGAATGTCTTAAGGGATGTCTTAAGGGTTATAATATGTCTTAAGGGGATGTCTAAAGGGGTCATAATAGAATGTTAATTAAGGGATGTCTTAAGGGATGTCTAAAGGGTCATAATATAACATGTTACCAAGGGATGCCTAAAAGGGTCATAATAGAATGTCTTAAGGGATGTCTAAGGGGTTATAATATGTCTTAAGGGATGTCTAAAGGTCATAATAGAATGTGTTAATTAAGGGGATGTCTTAAGGGGATGTCTAAAGGGGTCATAATAGAACATGTTAATTAAGGGGATGTATAAAAGGGTCATAATAGAACAATAATGTATGCATTATATTTAGTGATTATAGAATTAGACATAAAGTTTCAAAGTAGGAAAACATGCACATTTAACCAAAAAAATATATAGAATATATATTTGATACATAGAAGTACACAGAGTATGTTTAGTTCTGTAAGTATGTACATATATGTCATCTCAGAACAATGTTTACAAAATTTAGATATGCCATCTCAAGAAAATCTCAAACTCGTGCCTAGAATGTGGTAGGTCTTCACACCACCTGATATATAAAAGGTACAAACAATATCAATGAAATCATCAAAACATACATATTTTAATTTATATAAAACTATCTATATGTACATAACTCAAGTACCTACATTTAAAAGTATTCGAGGTTGAATGCAAGCATCCTCTCCTTTTTGTTTTAAAGTATGAGATCAATGCAATGATGGCTTTAGGATACAAAAAATGACAACAAATCAATTTTAACTATTTATGTCCAAGCAATATCAATATGTAATAAAAACATGTATTTAAATATAGTTTAACTAATAATTACCTGTTTTTACCAAGTATTCCATGTTGTCTACGTTGAATTTGCATAGACTAGATCCTTTGTGTGATTATGCCTTAAGGATATATAAAGAACAATTTAAATCAATTTCAACTAATAACACACTTGACCAATGTTGAAACATGTATTTAATGTATTTATGCGCGACAAATAAAACCAAAACTATATTTACTTGTATTTACTTAGTCCATTGTACCATCTCGCATCCTCTCTTTTTGCAATTTACCCATGATTGCTTCATGCTCTTCCATAGAAATTGACCATAGCACTTATTTTGAAGGTCTTCCATGATACCTCTCTAGTTTTATATTTGTTGCCACCACCAAATGTGAATAATGTATAATATTTTTATGTGTTTCATAGTCTTCTAATGCAGGTAGACCATTCTTTCTTCTCAAGTATTTTCGTATTGCGCCAACAACCACCACCCATCCTATTGGAAAACATGTTCAAACCACCATCAAATAACTTCTCAAAATTTACTTAAGGGGATCAAAGACTTGTTCTAAAAAATTGCTTAAGGGGATCTAAAACTTGTTATCAAAATTTGCTTAAGGAGGTGTCTTAAGGGGATCACCGTACCTGTTGGATAATGAAAGCTATCATCATCTTCTCGAGGTGTTAACAACTTATGTTTAGTTTCCATACAACGAGCCAACCAATATTTTGTTTGCTCTTCATTCCCCTCAGGTGCAATAACTGCATACACATGTCCTACCAACAAAATTCGATTTAATAACTTGTGCTTATCCATATAACTAATTTAGTATTAAAAAATAACTTAATAAAGAAAAATAAAATGAAATAAATTAAATAAAAAATTACCTTCTTGTACAAGGTCCTAAACATGATCATGCAATCTTTCGATGCAAATACTGATCATTTTCTTCAATAGTTATTTCATATTGATTATGTGCTTCTACGTGTCACCTTTTGCTGCTACACTGCTCAACCCATTCTCAGATTTTCACAAGCTTCCCACTTCCCCGAGATACAAAATGGCAAAACATGCAAGCCCCTTGTCCAAATAGTCCATGTGTTTACTGGCCAAGACTCCTAAATGAATGCCATTTAGTAGATCCACTAATTGTCTCACAATCAACTCTAGATACAATGTTTTTTCTTCCACCCAACCAAAAAGAATCGATGAACTCTAGAGTAATCATCAACTAGGTGCAGATAATTTTCTATTACACCAATCCACAATCTCATGTGCATTTTAAAATTTTACTGAATCCTCGAATTTTAATTGTTCTCTAGCAAGAATTCTTTTGACACACGCACCAGCTCCATCATGTTCTCCTTTACCATGCCCAGCTTCAAAAAAACTCCATATATGTTGGACATTAAGTTCCTTGTGAACTCTACTTAACCAATAGAACATTCTAGCATTTTGAACTGCCCCATACAATTATCTGACCATATGAGGGGTTCTTTCATATGGATTCCTCTTTCTTTTAAATTTCTATAAAATATACTAAAACAATATTGAACAAACTCTCATGAATGTAACCGATTGTCACTCAAATAACAATGATACTCCCTCAAAACTTTTCTATCATCCTCATATCTCGATGTTCATATAAACAATATGGACAAACATAGCTATTTGCAGAATCGGAATTATAATATTGAGATTGAATTTTCTGGCGGAGCTTGGTATATAATTTAAAATCAACCACTGAAAGTATAGCACCAATTGGAAATGTGTTTCTACATGCACGAAATTGGCCATCAAGCCATCGAGCATGTTCAGAGTGCATAACATATTTTGGTACAATTTTATTATTAAATTCACTCATAAATGAATGCACACTAACTTTTTCTGTAACTAAATCACAACGCTTTCCTATTTTTCCATCTTTTAAAGAATACTGAACATTCCTAAATCTTTTGACGTCTACTAATTATTGTCCAAAATCATGATCAACACTTTCATGCAAACAATTTCTTAAAAATGAAATATTTCCGCAGTTAATGCATTGTCCAGAAATACAAGAACTTAAATAAAATAATCTATCATTAGATTTTTCACAAAACAAACTTGAAATAAACTCTCTTATTGATTCAGGTGGCATATCAATACCACATTCCTGTATAATCATGTTAGAATGCAAGGTACAACGTATATATCGAAAAACATCATAAAAATAACGAAATTGAACATGTATTTTACAACAACAAGATATTCATTGCTTATTAATTTTTACATACTGTGTGGTTTACATTTTTCAAAAGACCTTTGACTTATTTTAATATTACCAGTAACACTAAACGCTGTAACTTCTATAAAATTCAGCTTTTGTGTTGTATCTAATAGGTGTTTTGGGTGAGGATCGCTGACTTTGGACCCCAATTCTTAATTTTTAAAACATCTCTAGCATTAGATGAAACCCTATCATGCCAAAAATTTTTTCGATCAAAGATTTAATTTCAACACTCAATTTTATATTAGGACCTTGGTAGTCGCCCACCTGAAACTCCAACATTGATTGATAGGATCATTTCTATACTTTCTTTTTGTCATTTTAGTAATGTTTTAGGATGCATTTTTTAAAACTTCACTAATATTGCTGCAATACCATTCTTTTTATTCAAAGTTGTTTTTATTGACTATAGCAGAGTTATGTTCTTCTTGTCGCTAAGTCTTTAGACGACTCATTTTTTCCAATAGATTGAATGGCACTAGCAACAAGAGATATAAGCATGTTTTAATGATTGATCTTTCTTTTTGGTTTAACATAAAAGCCTAACTTTTCATTACTTTCCTCATTTTTTGCATTCTCATCAATTGCATCATTAGTTGACATTGAAATGCAATTTTTTTACAATAAAAGAATTCGGTGTATATTCTATTCGCATGTGTTCTTATTTGCCTCCAAGAAATTTGATCAAGAAGATTATCGAAAACACCACTTCCAATTTTAAAAAAAAAGTATTTTCATTAAATTCAACATCACATTCTAGATTTTCATCTTCATTTTCATCAACAAAACAAGCCATTTTCATTTTCATTTTCATCAACAAACGGTTTTCATTTTCATTTTCATCTTCATTTTCATTAACAAAACGGTTCTATTTTCATTTTCATCAACAAATGGTTTTCATTTTCATCAAAAATATAGGTTTTGTTTTCATTTTCAAGAAAATGATCATTTTGATTTTCATTTGCAACAAAAGATTTTTCTTTTTTGTTTTCAACAAATTCTATAAAAGTTTCATTTCTTTGAATATAGTCAATGTCAATATCATTATATCCAGCTTCTTGTAAATCTTCTACAAACAAATTTACCATGTCACTAACATGTGGATTTGAAGACGTACCTGGATTTGTGTATATTGAAACATTCTCCATAGCATTCAAAGAGGGATTTGAAGACATAGTATGACTTGTTTGTATAATCATATTCTTCTCCAAATTGACTCCTTGCAAATTAGCTTCATGTACAACTATGGTATCTTCAATGTTTTCATCTTCAATAGTTGTTGAATTGGTTGCTCCACCATCGTTCATTGATTTTATTCTCATTCTTCTTTCTCTTTGTCTTTGTCTCTCTTTTTCTTTATTTGCTTCAACTTCTTGAGGAGTCAATGTCTTTTTTCTCTTATTACAAAATTTATCTCCCATAATTATAAAATTCTCAAGCACAGATGAATGTTAATAGTGAAATACTTCAAAATATTGAATCCAAATTGGAAGTTGAATACCTATTACGCCAAAATTCTTCTTTTTGTGTTCCTCAAAACAAATAGAAAACTACCAAAATTCCACTTTAAAAATTGTTCTCTTTCTGCTTCCTTTGAAAAATTCAATCCATATTGCAAATTTCACTTCAAAAATGGTGTAGACGATGCTCCCTTTGATAAAATTAACAAAAAATCAAGTTGACCACCTGTAAATACAATAACATATGAAAAATAATTGATTTTCAGTGCTCTCGGCCGTACATGTCAAGTTGCAAAGTTGCAGAGTTGATAGTAATTGTCAACAGTGTTTTTAAATAATATAAAACGGGATCCCATCTAGTAATCGAGATCCCGTTTATAATAAAATGGGATCCCAATTACTAAACGGGATCCCGTTTACTAATAAACGGGATCCCGCTCCATAATCGGGATCCCGTTTATTAGAATTCACTTCGGGAGCCGTTGCAAGGGTAACGGGATCCCGTGTTATAAACGGGATCCCGTTACTTTTTCAACGGTCGAAAACAAAAAGGGATCTCGATTATAACACGGGATCCCGTTTATTACTAAACGGGATCCCGTGTTATAATCGGGATCCCATTTTTTTAAATTTGAATTTGGTTTTGCATCGTGAGCGGGTTTTTTCCATGGTTTTAGGTTCAGGAATAGCTTTGGAAGTCCGAACCTAAGCCATCAACCCGCTTGGACTCTAAATTGAAAGCCCCCACAATGTCAAAGAAAATAACTTTGGACATATGGTCATGACCTTTTTGAAAATTTTCACAAAATGAAAACCCATTTTAGATCAAACAATGCAGATTCTAAATATATAATTTGTTTGTAATTGAATTATTATTTTTGCATTTTTCAATAATTTCTAATAAAATTGGTCCATAAACTTTAAATATCAGAGTTTTTTACTATTTGAATAACTTTTGATCAACATAACATTTTGACAAAATGGATGTTTGGCATAAACTTCGCATAATTCTTTCAAATTTTGAAAAAAAAAATCAAAAATGATAATTTTAGGGTCATCTTATGCATGCTCTATTAATGACAATTTTTCAAAACAACAACCGCCTAATAAAAAATTAACAAAAAAATCAATAAAAAATTACAAAATATCAAGAGCAAGCACTAATGAGTCATAAAAACTTTTCCCAAAAGGATTTAGAAAAATAATGATAATTTAAGTCAAAATATGGATGTCGTATTAACGCGGCATGGTATGGTACAAAAAAAATGACTTTTAAACAGTGGTTTTTATCTATTAAAACTCAATTTGTACAATTTGGGTATTGAAATAAATTACATATTTGGAAACTAGACTCCGAGCACTACATTTTATGATTAGTGACTTTTAAAGATTTCATCTCTAAGTGCTTCAAATTTTAAGGTCAAATGTGTCAAATACTGAAAATCAGGGAAAACACTTCCACTTTTTGGCCAAAAAGTGGACTCAACTTCTTGCACACACCCTTCATAAGGATGTTAAATATTTTGATTTGTTGTTGAAATACTAACTATTATGCAGATTTTATTGTTAGATTTCTAACTACATTTTGTAGATTTTAGCATCCACAAAATGGCGCTAGAAGGAGGGCTTGTTATTCACCAAAAGATCATGGATAGTTTCATTTTAAATCTTCAGCATTGATGCTTGCATTCTAAAGTTCCATCCTTGCGAGATCCAGTTTGTCCATGTGCAAAAATACATACCTTGTATCCATCTAAAGCACTTTGAACAAGCTGGGATATCTCTACAGAGACCTCTTCTTTCCTAGCTTCTGGTCTAGCTCTTTACAAGCTCTCCTTCAAAATTTTGAAGTTCAGCTTCTTCAGGTCATTTTTGTAGTTCTTCAATCTTTTGTTTATGCTCGTCAAATACTTCTCTTTGTTTGCAACTTCAGAGCTTTATGCACAAGTTTCTTACATGTTCACTCTGAGAGGAAAAACTTTCCTCTAAAGGCGTTGTCTTTGTGGCAAGTTGTTCAAGCTCTGCAGCAGTCTTGCCAGTGCATTCTTTGTATTTTCCAACTTTAGCTGTCAAAGTTTGCATTTGTGCAGTCTGTTGGTCTTTTTCATCTATAAATCGCTGAAGATCCCCATGCAGGTGATCATTCTCTTCCATCAAGGCCTTTCTTATGATTTCCATATTCCTATAGTGAGGCTCTGGCATTAGCTAGTTGCTCCTGAACAGCTGCAGAATGGCCTCTTAGAGTACTTAGAGTTTCCATCATAGTGGATCTTTCTTTCTGGATTTTAGAAATGGTCTCTATAGCAGATGCAACATCATTTTGAAGCTTGCCATTGTACTGTTGCAGACTAGCATTGTACTCTTGCAAATGCTTATTGATATCCTGAAGAGAAGCCACCTGTTGATTTGCACCTGAGGCCTCTTTCTGAGCTTTTACAAGTTCCTCAGACAATTTTCTCAGTTTATTATTTGCTTCTTCACATGCATCTCTCTCTTTTTTTCTTATCTTCAATTAGAGCCTCTTTCTCCGCTTCTACTTTTTGAAGCCTCTCATCTAGGCTAGAGCAAGTTTTATTAAAATAAGATGATCATCCTGTATTTCTTGCTCCCTGTCTTTGAGAGCATCCTTAGCCTATTTCAAAGTTTTGTGTGAGATTTCATT
>VDFB02235040.1:0-10828 GCA_007258455.2 Sequoia sempervirens | reverse complement strand
AAATACAGGGCCCAACCATGTATCGATGATGGTGCTCTCACATATATCCTCACATTGACACACAAAATAAGTGTTTATTGGAGGAAGTTCCTTGGGTACCCATTGTTTCCATAGATGTTTGTACCTCAGGGCACCTCAATGTCAGCCTATGCTCTCATCATCATAAGAACATGACCCCCCTTCAGCAAGAAAAATTCCATGCATTTACGGAATTTTCTTCTAATCTTTTGACCTCTAGTTGATCTCCCTCTTTTAGACATACTACATGTCTCGCTTTCCTCTTCTCTTGAATTTCCCTTTCGAGGAAGACATATATGAAAAATCTATTTGGTGGTACCTGCACTCGTAAGGATGTTGGATGAAGTTCTTTCATGGTGATGTGATCCCAAGGTGACATTATGATTAATCTATCATTTCATCGCTATAATTTCACAGGTTATAAGGTAATCAAGTCTTGATAGATTGCAAGCTATTGTTACTACCGTCCAAATGTGTCCATCACAAATCAAATCTACTTAACGTTTTAACTCCCAAACTTTGTAACAAGTGTTAAATGTGACTATGGTCCACTAGTTTCACAACCAAGGCCTCAGATGTATTCTCTAATTGTAATCAAAGGACTTTTTTTCTTCATTCAAGTAAATAAACTTGAAGGGAAATACCACCAACTGGTTTATTGGACACCTACATGACTAAATAGAAGCAAATTAACATTTAATTTCCATATGTCTAAGTGGTTAACGGGGAGGGAGTGTGTACTAGGCCTGGTTAAGTCATCATAAGTTTACGCTTTGGCAATAATTTTTTTTTAAGTCATATTAAAAATTCCTATGTCTAATTGCTAGGAGATTTTTGGTATGTTTTAAGGTAGGATAATTGATGAAAGAGCCCAAAGACTAGCCTTTCTCCATGGTATCCAGGTACACATAGCAGCGGTCTTCTCTTATACGGTTGGACATGATTTAAAGAACTTAGCTAGGAATTATTCATTTAACCTAAGGTTTTCTCATAATGCCATCATTAGAAAAGTATGATCAAATTCTTCTATTATGAAGAATTGGTCTATGTGCCTCAATAATCACTATAAATGTTTGTAAGGATAAAATGACTAATTGCATCAAGTAGGAGAGAATCAACTTTGAGTTCTTCAAAGATTATATTCCTCTATTCATAATTTTTAAGGGTTGTGTGTGGAGGAGGTTATCACTACCAAGAAGGGAGGAGACCTTTCCTTGTATTCTTTTATAATTTTCATTATTCTTATTTATTTTACACCTACATTTACAAATACACATACATATGCATTTACTGTTTTCATTTATTTCTCATGTAGTTAATAGTTTGATCTAATGGAGCCTCAAATTTAAGTCCTTGATTTCCCTTTGTTACTAGGTTGTCTTGATTATTTGAAAGGTACCTAGGGCTAGAATTTTGCTTTGCTTCCATGAAACCTTGGTGTTCTATCTTTGGATTGGGTCTTTTCTATCGTTACCTTTAGAGGAGGGATTCTAAAAACAACTTATGTCCCATTGAATCGTCTAGGCCAGGCCCCTTTTTTAAAAAAATGCTAAATATTTCGCTTGCCCCTTTTATTTATTAAAGTCTGGGTCGGTCCATGCCTCACGCTTTTAAAACAACATTGAGTCATCGACTTTTGTTGCCCTAGGCGGTGTCCCTTTCCCCTTATTTTCTTCTAAGTATTTTTAATGTTTTGTAGGGGTTATTTTGATGACCGTCAATTTCCCTATAGTTGACTTTGACCATTCCCTGTGATCTCACGATGACACCACTGCTAGCTGTTTGGTGATCGCGATATCGCGGGCGGGCGCCATGTGTCCTAGTTTGCTGATGCTAAAAAGAGTTTTAAAAAATTATTTAATATGCGTATCGGACTTTAGTGCATTATGGAGCGGGTTACTAAACCACATGTGAGATGCACGTGCTCATGATCAATGGTGATGTTTTAACCTTGGTGAAAAAAGCTGCTTGACGGATAGGTATTGATGTTGCTCCCTGTTATGTATGATCGTGATCACCAATGAAGGGAATCAACGGTTGCTCGCTATTGCGTGATCCTAAACTGAAGGGAGTTTAATTATCGTGATATCACGGGTAGGCGCCATGTGTATTCTTTTTGGTGCTGTGTATTATGGTGGGTCCTTGATAATGACATGGAGATGTTGTTAGCTTCTTTGAAGGTGACCGTTCGATAATCTGACATAAACAAGAGATCGACGGTGAAGATTTAAATTTGTGTTAAATACAATTGAAGCCATTGGCGCGGTGTGCAAGTAAGCTTTAATGGTGGACGAGACATCTTCTGGCCATTTCTCATAAATTCTAAGTATTTAATTTCAGGCTATCTTCACCACAAGGGAATTAAAGTGTTTTCGAAGCGGTCCAGAGCCAAAGATAGAGTTTTTTCAAAGCAATTACAACAGGGTTTGATTTTCTACAGGGGGCGAAATCCCATGAGTTACTTTCTTTATCACTTTCTGTTTGAATGTGATTCTTGTGGAAGGTTGTTTTGTGTTGGTCAGCGGTTTTCTGGATTAAGGTTCTAGGGTTACTGGTTCTTTTGAATTGTGGGAAATTGCAAAATTCTACTATAATTTTGTTTTGGGTAGCCCTAGTTTGTTCACAAATTTGATCTTAGGAGAAGCCTTGGTTGTTTGAAATGGCGCCACTAAAGCAGCATTTTGGCCTTATTGATTGTTTGCAAAGGAATCTATACGACGATTTTCTTGACCAATTCCCTTTGTCAACAAATGACAAGAAGAGGGGTTTGATCTTAATAAATAGGACAGCCTTATGTGAGGGATTAAGATATAAAACCTATAACATTGTGGATGCTAGGGTACAAATGATGGGCTTGGAAATGTTTAGGAGATGGTATGGGCAACAAAATATGTCTCATCCTTTTTCAAATGGTTGGAGATATGATATGGGAAAACTTGTGGTGCCGAATTTATTTCTTGATGTTGACCTACTCAGGGCAGTGGCTGTACGATATGATCCCATCACAAGGATTATCATGGATAATGATGGCAGGGTTTTACTGAATATAAATGCAGATGAGATTTGGCAGGTTTTTTATTTAAGTGAATACAGCTCATTCTTGGTCCGGATAGACCTTGATGAAATGAAGCAAGAATATGCCAAGGCACAACCTCTTTTCCAATTAAAGTTGCTTCCTCCTCATCTAGCCAGGGTGGGCAGTTCAACGATTCACATCAGCCCAACTGACCGGGAACCTTTCAGGTTGAGTTGTTTTGCAGATCATTTCTTGGAAACTTTTTATTCACTTTTCCAAATTTTAGGTTTTATCCCTAATACCATGATGCCTGTTGCTTATATGTTTATGGGGGCTCAAATTCAGCATCCTAACTTTTCTATAGTGTACGACTATGCTTCTTTCCTTGTTGAAAGGATACATGAGGTTTTGTTGAACTTGTATGTGGGGGACACTGGTACTCCTTTCTTTTGGTACTCCTTATTAATGCATATGCTCTTGTACAATAATGTTGATTTCTTCTCAGAGAAAATGGAGTTGAGGCAGGAGATGAATGGAGAAAAATTACCAGTGCAGGCTTGGAGTGCAAACTTGTCTTACAACAAGGGAGATGTCAGTTTTGTGCAATTTGATAACTACTTTGCTTCCAAGCTTAGAGCTAGACTGATGGTGAATGTGCCAAGGATTCCTAAGGATTTGCACGACTTCCTCCGACCCAAAGTGAGGAAGCCTGATTTGAAGGTGTGTCATAATTGGGGTGACATCATTCTATACCCTGTAAGCATTGTCCTAAGGGTTTATGGTTTCCAGGGAGCTCCTCATATTCTCCTATATAATGTACCATCAAGAATGGGATTTACAAAGGTCATGTGGCAACTAGGTTGCATTCATGAAGATAATTTGACAGGAAAAGGAAAAGGGACTTTGTTCCCTGATTATACTGTTGTTTCAGACTTTGTTTTTTCCAAGGGAGGATGGGTTCACTTTGACAGATATTTTGATGACTACCATTTAAAGAGTGGATCTAGGAGGCAGCATGACCCTGAGGGATTCTTTGCCCTATTTAGGCAAAGAATTAAGGGTGGCAAGTTTGCTCATGTTTTCAATTTTTTTGAGGATTTGATTAGAAATGAGTTTGATTTGAGCCAGTAGGAATTAAATAAAGAGAAGTGGATTGCTTATGAGAAAATGTTGGCCATGGTGCATAAACTGAATCCAAAATATGATCCACTGATGGAGTTCACTCCATTTCATAAAAGAATTGATTTCTTGATGAATAATTTCAAAGAAATCATGAGCACCCTTAGAACCATGAAAATAAACTTGGAAATGGACTGGGGAATTCAGGGATTAGAGGTGAGGCCTGAAGAAACAAGGCCGACTTATCAGCCACCAGTGGACAGGCCTCTATACAGGAGGAAGAGAGATGATAGTAGTGATGAAGAAGGAGGAGATAAAAAAGGGAAACAAATAATGAAAACATCATCACAACTGGGTCATGGGATTAGGAAATCTGGGGGGATAAAGATTGTGGATCTGGATTCACCACCTAGAAATGACCTTGTAGAGCTACCATCAGAGCCAAGCCTTAAGAGGTGAAGAGTTGAGGAGTAACAAGAGGCTCTGGTGGATGAAATAATCGTAACTGATTAGGACATGCAAGTTGGTATCCCCTCCCCTCCTAGATCAGCACAATTGGTGCTAACTGATATGGATATAAAGGGGTAGTGTGTACAAGACGCTAGGATGGTGGCTTGCAAGGCATTCTTGGATGATGATGCCTTCGTGAAAAATCATGTGTTCTTGTAGTTTATCTAGAGGATGAAACTTGAAGAATATTAGGATAAATGCAAGACCAAGAGGGAATCAAGACTTGATAGGTCTGACCAAGAGAATGATGATAAAGTCAAAGCTGAATTAATGGAGCAATTCAAAAGTATCACTCCTGATGAAGGAAGGAAACTTGTATCTCAGGCTGGTGTCTTACTCCTCCCTGAATGGGACATAGCTGATGTTGTAGCATTCAATGCTATTATGCAGTCTAAGCATCCTATGAAAAATAGTGAAGAAGAAGTCAAGGAAGCTCTACAAGACTCTACTTTTAGTGAAGAATATGAAACTTTAGCCATATGGGCACTAGCACCTCAAGGTAGAAAACCAAATGTGGCTGATATTAGCCCAAGTCTAAGGGGTGGGCTCATTATCAAGAGAGCTTCTGAAACCTCAACAACAGAAGCCACAAGCCTGACACTGAAAGTGGCCAAATTGGCCCAGAAGACAGCTAAAAGAGATGAAGCTGAAAAGAAAATCCTGATGGAAAAGTACAATGCAATAATTGGGGAGTATAGTAGAATGCAGCAGAAAAATGTTGAGCTGTAGTTTGAAGTAGATAGATTGAGATACGGGCAGGTGGGAGAATCCTCCAGTGCCTCTGCTATCAGAGCATTACCTACTACTTCATGGTTATTTCCCCCTATTATCCCAATCATTTCTACTCCTGGATCCCCAATTCAGACACCTGCTAATAGCCCTACACCAGGGTCAGTCAAAGAGGAAGATGAGTATTCTGCAGATCCTACCAAAAAGTAGATGATGAATAAAATCACAGAATTATAGGCTGCCCTAAAGGCGAGTGAGGATGGTGCTATGGCTAAACACAATGAGGTGGTTGACACCATTTTGAGGCATTTAAATGAGAAGGTTGATTCTAGATTGCCAGCTGTACATTCTTTATATTCTTTATTCTTGGGTGGAATACAAAACATTAATAGAGATCGGGAAGTGGTTCTACCTCTGGTTGAGAAGTGGATCCCTCGGGCCACTAATTTAGATGTTATGTTTAAGGCTTCCAGATTTGATGTAAATAATAGGCCCCAATCATTAAATCCTACTCAAATCTTCATGAAATTATTGAAGGGATTCCAGGCCCTGCCTAATGATTTGAGTAGGAAAATTAGAGAACTAGTAAAGAGTTTTGATGATTGGAATGACACTTTTCTGCCAGATGTAATAGATGCACAAGGAAATATTAAGGCACTATAGCAGTGGCAAGATAGGGCAGAAGAGGTTATTAATGCACAAATCAAATTGATTTGTGATGACTCAGACCATGACTTGTTGGTAAGTAGCATGGATAAAATAATTAATACCAGCATGTTCTTAGAGTCATTTGAGAGGGAGGCCAACTAGGTTGCGATGAAATTCACACCTTACAATACCAAGGTGAGGGAGGTGGTGAATTTTAATTGGCCAATGGATGAGGAATATCAGAATTGGGTGGACAAGTACTTAACCGAAGAGGAGTGAAATAGTGTCTATTACTGGCAACTGATAGCTCAGCGGTCATATTATAACTGATTATGGTTTTGTTTCCGTGGTGGTTTTGGGCACAGGTTCTGAGGTGTAACAAATGTTGCAGCTATTGTGTAATGAGTAGAAATCAACAAAAAGATGCTCCGAGACTTGGTGGTTTTCATCATAGTTTTGAATTGGCACATAGTTGTCCAATTGACCAATGACATGTGTAATTTCTAGCCCGATGCTTGTTGCTCCTTCATTTTCTATAAGGATTTCAAGGCCAGAAATAAGGGTTGGCAAGTCAGATATTTTGAAGGTCGAGTCTAGGTATAGTTGCAGAGTAGATTGTAAGAACCTTTTTGAATGTTAAGGCAATTTAGGTTTGGGGTTATCCTGTAATGGGTTTTAAAGTTATGGAGATTTGATGTTTCATAAGTAGCACTAGCATTTGAGCTATGATGTTATATCTCGAGCTCATGTCTCTCCTCTATATAAACATATCATAATTTTGAATAGAATAATCAAGGATTATGATGTTCATCTCATTGCTCTGATGTGTGTGTTTTCTATTTTGGCTTTAATTCAAAGAATTAATTAAAGTGCTTGGATGGAATCATGGATGGGTATGTTTGTAGAGGGATTTAGTAAGAAGTATTGGGTTGGGACAGGAATTGACACTATTGTAATGCAATATTTCCAGGGATCATGTGTGCTAAGTATTTAAATCTGTTGTTGAATCATGAATTTTTGTGAATTTGACTCCCTAATGGTATATGGCACTGATCTAAATTGTATGAATTTGTGAAACTCTCTATCTCTATGTCTTTGCTTAGGGCTTGACGCTAAATTGCAAATAAAATGACTATCATAAGTTACAAAATAATGTTGTAATCATCTTATGCTCCAAGTAGTTGATATTACTGGTGAAGGGCCAATTCATTTTAGTGGTATCATATTCTGTTGAGCTATTTGTGGGATTATCTGTGAATCGTTAATGATTGTTTGTGAGTTTGGTGTAGAGATCATAAACACATTATAGGGACCACCCTCCTGGGTCTTGCAGAGCCCAAAGTGTAGGAGGTTATTATTAAAATCCTCGTCAATTGGTCCAGGTCCTTCGAGCTGCCCTTGATTGGAATTGGCAATTTCATAGGTAGATTAGAAGACCAACCTAGTTTACAGGAAAAAACACCAACATGATCGATTTCATATTATATGTGTTGAAGACTTTAGAATTTCAATTACATTAATTTATGGATATGTTGTATCTATAACACTACAAAACCATATGCTCTTTGTATTTACACTTGCATTTAGAAATACACATTTATATACATAGATATAGATTTCTTTAATGATATGTTGCATTTATTGTTCTAGGAGAGCATCCAGTAATTGCATTTACATTTACATTTAAAAAATACATATACATATATATATGTGTGTGTGTGTGTGTGTGTCTATCATTTATATTTAGTGTTTTAGAAACAACCCATTAGGTCTGCACATGGATAAAAATTCATAAAATCAGATCTCCCATACATGTTTTGTTGAAACCTATGCCCTATACATGCATCCTACAATTACAACAGTATCCACAAGGCTTGTTACAAAAGCTACGATGTCACCAAAAAGTGTAGACCACTTTATATCATGTTTGGACTACAAAACCCTAAAACAAGGTACTTTCAGTTATGATTTGTTGGTGAGTTGTATGGACAAAATCATTAGCACTAGCTTGTCTTGAAATTTTTTTGAAAGGGAAGCGAATCAGGTGGCAGTTAAGTACAAACCTTATAGTGTCAAGGTGAATGAGGTGATATTTTTTGATTGGCCAACTGATGAAGAGTACAAGGCGATCCAATTGGTTGGTGACACATGTGCTTTCTGGCCCGATGCTTGTTTGCTCCTCCATTTTCTATAAGAAGGATTTGAAGGCCAGAAGTACGGGTTAGCAAGTTAGATATTTTTGGTCGAGTCTAGATGAAGTTGCGGAGCAAATTGTAAAGTCTGATGGTTTTAGGGAAAATGCAATTTAGGTTTTGCGTTATTTTGTAGTAAGTTTTGAATTCATGGGGATTTGATGTTTTATGATAGTACTAGCATTTTGAATTGATATGATTAATTCAAACTCATGTCTCTCCATTGTACAAGCATATACGAATTTTTGAATAAAATGATCAAGGAGTTGTTTAAGTTCCATCCTCACTATTGTGGTGTGTAGTTACTTTTTAGGTTTAATTCAAGGTGGTAAAATGTGAATGGGATTGTAGGTGATTATGTTTTTGTATAAGCTATTTTATTTTTCTATCTTATCTTATACCATTTTATGAGAATGGGGGGTGCCAATGTATGCGAGAAGATCTTTGGAAACTAGGCATGAAAATTGAGGTTAAAGAGAGATAGAGTGCCAAAATTACGGTTATTGCCCCTTGGTCGTCGATTTTCGGTGAGTGCCCTCAACTTCGTCCTCGGCACTGGTATTGACCTTGTTTTCACTCCTCCAAACTCTTCGTCGGCACTGGGATTGACCTTGTTTTAACTCCAAACTCTTCCTCGGCACTAGTATTGGCCTTGTTTTCACTCACCAAGCTCTTCGCCCAGTGCTGGCAATGACCTTGTTTCCTACTCCAGAAACTCTTCCTCGGCCTTGGCCATTGACCTTTCCCTTCTCCAATTTGTTGAGCTACCTTTGGTTTCATTGCTTTTACAGGTATGTTGAGTGGACCAGGAATTTTTGTGCATTTAGCTAGGTTTTAATATTCTACAATATAGTTAAGTATATATTAGCTATATTTTTACGCCAATAAATATATAATTATTCAACTTATTTATAGGTGGAATGTTATATTCTTTAACAAAGAATTATTAAAATAAATATACTTATTAATAATTAATAATAAGTATATTTTTATATAATACAAAATATAATTAATATAATATATATTTAATATAATAGTAATATATATTAATATGAGAGAGAGAAACTAAATTTTGATTGGTTGTTTCATGTCAACAATCCAGGGATGGCATGTGTCCTTGGGGAGTTATGCTCAAGGTAGCATGCCATTTGATTAAAGATATGATAGTTCTCCTTTAAGACCTCTTCAATGTACCCATCGCACACTTAAGGAGACAAAGATAAATATAGGGAAGAAAATATAGAGAGAGAGGGAGATAATGACAAACATACAAATAGAAAGGGAGACAAAGAGATAGAGAGGGGTAGAGAGATGAAGATATAAGGATGAATAGATAGAGATATAGGGAGGGTGATTGATATATCTCTTCCTGTCGCTCTCTATATCTCCCACTATCTATGTCACTCCTACCTCTTCCCCCCTCTATCTATTGAGCTATCTCTCCCTCTCCCCCCCTTCTCTCTCATTCACTTCATCTCTCCTACTATATATCTCTATCTCTATTTCTCTTTTTATCTCCCTCTTACTCCTCTCTATATATCCTGCAATGATCACATTCTAGAGACCACAGTTCTTTGGAGCATTCATTCAAACAATTCACGTGGCTTGTCTATTCTTTCACTTTTTACATAATAGTCTACTAATAAATTTTGTGGAATCAGCCTTGCCTTTGCTTCCATTACCTTATAATGCATTTCTACCAGAGTGATTGTGACTATGTTATCTGATAAAACTTCCCATTTAGATTTCATTCTTGTGCAGGCCATGGATTGTCAATTCTTTTATTCTATGTATCTAATATACCCTTTATGTAGATCATAATATATGTGAGAACCAACTATTAAGACAACTATGTTTAAATAAGAGTTATTATTTTTTTCATGAATGGATAGTCTGCTTTACGTATGAATATGTTATGGGATTATTATCCCTTTTATTGGGAGCGGGAGAGGATTATCAAACACAAAATCTACCCTTATCCTTAATAGAGACAATAGTAAGATGGTGTAACTAGTATGATGACCAAGACATAATCCTATAGTTGAGATTAAAATCTATGATAGATTTTCATAATATGTTATTTTGTCATCCCATTCCTAGTATAGGGTAAGTGCACCAAGATGGTTGCCAAAAAGGGGGGTTAAGTGGCCATTTTTTTTCTGAAATCAGGAAATGTTGACCTTGGACGTGAAATTGAGGATAGTTACACTCAAAATTTTGAGATGAAACAAAAACAAGGATTGAAGTGCTCTGAGTCTACTTTCTAAACTACTAATTTATTTTGAAAATGGTTGAGATTAAGGGGTTCAACAAAGGGATGTACACAAATTGGTGTTCTTTTTGTCAGAAAAACATAACATAGCAACTCTTGTACGACCTGAGCACGGTGACCTTTGTTGTTAGTATTTTTAAAATCGCTATGGTCAGAAGTTAGCTAACAGTATCTAGTTGGTGCACAATTTTTCTGATAATTTTTTAATGAATATTTGATTTTTTACTAATTTTCTAAGTGGGCACTTCCTAAAAAGCAGAATTTTGGCCGTGCTCCCCCTACAAATTTTGGAAAGTAATAGATTTTTTTTTTAAAATATTTTTT
>VDFB02235039.1:384217-478178 GCA_007258455.2 Sequoia sempervirens | reverse complement strand
CCTTTGGTAGAAATGTATTGCAAAGTATAGGAGCACAAAACATAATAGACTAACCATTTAGAAATAATAGATTCTAGATATTCTTGAAAGTTTGAATTGAGTTTTGTTTGAACTATGAACTTTTTTCATGTAAAACTTGGCATAGCACCCTCTGTACCATTGTAAGGCCTTTAGTGAGTCTGACAGGCAATATATAGAACATGTACCTCGCTATAATTACCATCTAAAACCTCAATATATATTTTTTAATTCACCTCTAACAATGTAAAAGACATTTGAGGAACCCACTGCTTCCACATCGGCGTTGACATATGGAAACACATACAAGGTTATGGACAGTCTCTGAAGCATAAATGATAGATTTGGGATTTAAATGTGAGCATTTGGACAAAAGTATGAACAATGTTGGAAGTTGCTGCTACCATGGTGGAGCACAGACAAAGCTCGTGAATTATTTGACATAATGCCTCAATGGGCTGCAATGATTGCATGTTATACGCAGAACGGATTATTTAAAAAGAGCCTTCGAAACTTTTTACAGTCGACAAGAGTAGATTAAGTCACTCTGAAACAAGGTGTTGGTATGCATCACAATGAAAAGTATAAAGGGATTTCGTCCAATGTATTAACTGCAACTGCCATGGTAGAAATTTTTTTTAAATATGAAACTATAGACAACAATTTGATAAAATGCCTCGAATGAATGTATTGTAGGCAGACACGTACATAACAGGTTTATTGATAAAGCTTCCGAAACTTTTTAATTAAAAACAATTGACACCCAATTTGTCTAACTTGTATGCAAAATGTGGTATCATAGACAAGGCACATGAACTGTTTGACAAAATGTCTCCAAGAAATTTGATCACAGGGCATGCATGAAGGAACAAAATGCAAATTTAAAGCTTTGGAACAGAATATGGGAATCTCTTAGTGTTAAAGGATAGAGGATTGTCACTGTCTTGTATTTGCAACCGACCTGATAGAAATGTGTGCAAAAATGCGGAAGCACAGAAAAGACATGTGGACCGTTTCACATGTTGAACAAGCATTAGAAACATTACGTTTGATTACAGGGCCATTTTGCAGCTCCATTTACCAAACATTGAAAAAAATTACGAAGTGCTATTAGTCTTTCCAATCGAACTCATTTTCGTGGAAACCTTAATTGAAATGGAAATAAAGTCAATATATTTTTCTGCAATTGAACATATTCTTTACAGTATAAAGCAAAATACAATCCTCCCTCTCTGCTGATGAAACGCCATTTCCTCACTGTGGTTTGGCAGGCATCAACAATTTTAGACGTAAACACAAAATGATCCCCTCGTTTCCACAAGTGGACTTGAACAACAAACCGAAGGGCTTCTTGGCTGTAACCCTAAAGGAAACCTCCCAACATCTTGTACTTCTTTCTTGTCTCCCCAAAAAATAATTCAATACATTATTTTACGATTAAATCCGTTCCAGAGTTGGGAGACATGGAAATCCTATTTCTCAACATCATCTGGAAAGCTTTCGCGACTCCTCTCTAATTTCTCAGCTTACAGAGAAATAACAAAGCAAATAATTAATTGGGACCCCAACAGCTGAGATACATGACTTGTCGCAGTGCCTCCTCAGACTGCTTTCTTCTTTGGCAATGAAGATCGACGGCTTCTTCAGATTGAGCTTTGCATGACGAGAAGAATCCAAGCGCTACAGAAGAAGATGGAGCAACAAAAGATAAAGACGAAAGCTTCAGCTTTAAACCCTCTTCCCTCAAAATCCGTATAAAGTCCTTTGAACTCATTTTTCCCTTCTCCTTTCTCAGGTGAAAAGCTTGATAACAGATGATATCTGCATTTGGATAGCGAAAATGAGAATATGAGGAAGATTAAAAAGAGAGAGTTGGGTGCGACAAAACCAGTGGCTACCCTCAGTTCCACTTGAATTCCCTTTCTAACGGCGCTGTATACCAGGAATTGAATTCCGGTAGTTTTCCAACATGACAGGAAGCTGGCGGAATTGTAATGTAAGCGGTTTTCCGTAGGGCTCGGATGGCTGTAAAGCACATCGTTTTTTAATGTATTTTTTATTGAACTACTCTTGGGGTGGTTATATATTTGTACCCTAAAAAAGTCTGTTAACTTTTCTCATTTGTTTTTAGCCTTGTTGATAAATTTGTCTATTTTGCTTTACTTTTTTTTTTTGGTTGTATATAAGATTATTTTGAATGTTTTTATCTTTAATTCACTCTTCAACACATAGTCTTATTTATTTTTGGGTCTATTTCATTCCTACATTAAGACATATCTTATTTCTAATCTCTTTGCCATAAGCATTAGCACATGCACTTCTTTTCTCTAGATAGAAGAGTATGTAGTAGTGTCTCTTATGTTCAACTTTTACTTTTCTTGTCTAAATGCTCACTCTTTCACTCAACATCAACCCTAATTTTCAAAACAACTAGAAATGTCTTACATGTTTTATTAAAAGTATATTTTAAAGAAAAAAAATTATCTTTTGGCACATAAGAAGGAACACTTGCACAACTTACCTCACACACTCTATCAAAGTTCTCACAAATATTTAGATATTGTAATAACTTTGTTAGAGTTCCACGTTACACACATCATTTTTTCACACTTGGAGCTATTCTCTTACACATGCCAAACTTCTACAACTAATTGTTAATCAACTATGCCAATATTTTATTGAGGCAAATTCAAAAAATGATCCTAAGGCATCAATTTCCAAGTAAAGTAGGTGGTGGGTTTGATGCAACATTTAGGTTTGCTTGCAAATTGAAATGGCCCTATTATTGGAACCTCACATAAAATCTCCAAAAATTAGTAGCAAATGCTATAGTAGCACTATAGCAATACTTTAGCAAACTCTAATTCCTCAAAAAATCAACATGATTATGATCCCTAAGTGGAATAACACAAGATTGGAAAAAAGGGTTCTCATCCTTGATCTCAAATGTGGAATTCAAGAGGATTTTTGTCTTTACAAATCCTAAACAAACCAAGGGTTTTTGTCCATGGATGTTCTAGATTGAACAAACAACTCAAATCTAAAAATATGCAAAGGATGACTTCAATGATCCCTAAATGAAAATAAGTGGGCCTCCTTGATATACCTTTTCAAATTGGGCCCTTGGATCCTAAATTTCTCTCCAAGTATTTAAAAATACTTTTAATTTAATTATAATTATAATATATTAAGTTGTCCTTAAAATCAAAAATTACTAGACCCAGAACTTAAATAATATTATTATTTTAATCCAAAAAAATAGTTTGCCCTTCCTAAAATTGTTTTATCATAAGCAATTGCAAACCTAGATGATGAATCATGTTGCACTTCCCATAAAAATCTAAATCATGTTCCTATCAAATGACACATCTCCTATAGGGGAGATCAATAAGGAGATGCATGATTATACCTCCCAACCTTTAACTTGGATCCTAAAAACTTAATTTCATGTGGGAGACTAGAAGACCTTATGGATACTTCATTGGATGGGCAATTAAACTGCTTCGAAAGTTGCAGAGATTGCCTTTAATTGTTTGGAAGCAAGACCAATAAATAGTTCCAAAATGAGTATAATTGTAAAAGAGCTAGAGGAAGTAGTGGCAATTGTCTCTGAAGATGAGAATCAACTTGGACACTCTCAGAGCAAATTGTTAAATTCAAGTGAAATGCCCAAACACAGGTAGTTAGACAATTGTCTTTATCTTCATGTAGGAAAGACGTGTGAGCTATAGTCTCCAGTTTTTCAGATTTTAGGAGTGATGTCACATATTAAATGGTCATGGTTCACTTATGAGCATGACATTGTAAAATTTTATCAGTGGTTTATTTTACCCTCTTATCCGGTTTTTTATCTCTTCCCAATTATCTATCTATTCTCCTCCAATCGAGGAAAACAACTATGAACTGAATTTGAGTGATATTTTTAGTTTTTTTTCTAGGTTAATTGTAATTAAACATCAAATAATTTAAGGGTGTAAAATGTATGTGAGGGTTTTAGATAGATAGAATAGAGTGGATTAGATCAAGTAATATGAAACAAAAGTATAATCATGCTATAAATATTAATAATCCAACATAAAATAGTTAGCTTTGTAATCAAAGAATGTGTTGTTTATTGAAGATCATGGGATTCTTATGGCTTAGAATATGGAAATACTCTAAATGGTCATGCGTGTGAACTAGAACATGAGGATTCATTTTTATTCTATGTTAGATTAACTTCACAATTTTAGATCTAGTTTGCAATTGTGAATTTACTCTATATCTATAAACTTGATCTTTGATGCTTTGAGGATCCATTCTTATGAATTCTTAGAAAAACAAATGTCTAGACAATGATATTCTTTGTTGTACTTTTAGGGTTTTTTGTCAAGATTGTAATATTTAAAGATATTTTGTTAAAAAAAGAGTTTTAGATAGCCACATGAATTCTAGAATGATTGTTAGGTCATTCGTGTGCACTATATGAAGAGTATGATAATATATGCTAGATTTCATGCTTGATTTGATTGAAGATACAATTAATTTTTTAGTCCTTGGATGATGAATGGATAATTGAAATGATTATAAGGAATTTTCTTTCCTTTACATAAGCATAACATCAAAGTGTGAAGAACTATGCATGTCTGGCTTAGAACCAAAGTGCGAGATGGAGTCATTTTGTTAAATGTTTGATTTAGATTTTTTAATTAAAAATAAATTGTAGCTATGCGGATGACCTTGCAACCATGAATGTGACTTAGACTAGATAGCTAAGGTAGATCTTGTTGAACCTTTCTCATGGACTAGCTAGAACATAAACCTATGACCACTCATTTGTGATTGGGGTGCTCTATTACTAAGTTACTCTCCCACTTGTGATCAATTCATATATGATCCAAGAATGACTCATTCTCCAACCACCCCCTTGAGCTACACTTTGAATGCCCAAGGCTTTCAGCCTTGGTTCGGTTGTAATACGTATGTTGGATACTTTTCATGGACCAATTAGGAATCAAACCTATGACACTCATTTGTTGTTGGAGTTCTCTACCACTGAGCTACTTGCACACACATGAATAGTCCATCTACAGTCAAAGTGTGGCTCATTCTCTAACATATCTATTGAATAGGATTAGATTATGGATAATTACTTGAATAATGATATAGTTAGATAGGTAAGCCAATTGAGTAAGAATTATGTGCACATATGTATATGGATGATTGATAAGCATAGGGATAGGTATAAGTAAGGCTAGGTGGATTGGCCAAACTATGGACAAATATGTTATTTTAGCTACACTATGTATTAATGCATTCCCCTAAATCGGGTCTAAAACTAACCGGGAAATGCATCAAGGGTTTGTTCTTTTCCATTTCATTTTTCCCCTACTTTGAGTGAAACTGAATATCTAAGTATGAATTATGTATTTATAAGTACCAACATTCTTAAACATGCAAAAAGTAAATGCAACAATTAGATGAAATTGCAACCTATAAAGGACAAACATTATCTTTCATTCCCTTTTCTTTCACATATGTTCTCCCATGATTTTTATAAGACATGATAAGAGATTAAATGAGTAGATTTTGAGTCACGGGATATATTGAGTACACAAATAGAGTTTAGTCATCATGAATACCCATGTCTTTAATTGAATTCCATCACACAAGGCACAATTGATTGAAAGAAGATCTAGTGAGATATATAAATAATAAACATGAACATATAATCATCCAAGTGTAAACATATAGCAATCATATAAAGAAGAGTGCATCATTAAGAATTATATCATCCAAGTGTAAACATGAACATATAATCATCCATAAATTATAAAATCCATTCTCCTTATAGTTGCTAGGTATCCCTTTGTTTGGATCTACTATACAAATAGGTGGTATAGTAATCAAATTATAGAGTAACAAAATTTCAAGCATAGTGTACAAAGGTTATTGTAGCTTATTAGACTTTCTAAAATTACAAGGCTTAAACTATGGCATGTTAAGAATATTAGTAATATGATACACATTGACCTTTTTGTCTTTAGAATCATTACCCTTTGAAAAATTATTAGAATTTTGGAACTTGGAAGTGTAAGAAGATGTATTTAAGAACTATGAGAGGATGAGTCATAATTAAGCACATTAGATATAAACAATTTCAATTAAATATTCTTCACATGAGCACAAATATCCGCAACAGAAGTGAAGTATTAGAATATGGATTGTCTCAAAGAGGTGGAAAGAATCCCTTAATAAAAATGGTTTGCATTTCATCATCATGAAGTGGATGGTGCAAATTAGAATATAAGGACTAAAATATAATATCATATTCATGTTTTTTCTCATTAGGTCCTTGGGCACACTAAAATAAATCAACAATAGTAGTCTTTAAATCCATATTAACTTTTAAGTGTTGAAGGAATGCTTTGGCTAGTTTCAAAAATATTGAATAAATCCATGAGGTAAAGAGAAGAACCACTCAATAGCATAACCTTTTAAAGTGTGTGTGAATAACTTCGCTACTTGACCTAATATTAATTCACATAATATAAACATGTAGTAGTGAAATATTTGAAATGTGTATTAGTGTCACCTTTTCTATTATACATTTCAAATTGAGGTGCCAAAAAATGACTAGGCAAAAGATAAGTAACAATCTCAAATGTAAGGGGTATAATGTGTGCTTCCACATAGTCACCTTTATCTTGCCTAAAAACTTTACACTTCAATTTATCTAGATTTAGAATAAGTGTGTCCAAGGTAGATGTAGGAATGGTTTAATAGATAAAAGTTTGGATATGCATAAGTTAGTTGGAAAAGAGTGATAAGGCACAAACATGACCATAGTAGGAAGACTGTAGTGAGGTATGAAATAAGGAATGGAATAAGGTAAGGAATGAGGTATGTGAATAGAAATGGAGAAACAAATAGAATGGAAGATGACAATAGTAGAGGTAGGAATGCCATTAATAATAAGAGAGGAAGAAAAAACATTACTGATCTAATTGGAAATGGTAAAGAAACACAAGGACCATCTGTAATCATGGCACTAGTAGGGATAGCATGAAAGATAGGTGAAATGGTAGTGGGATGGAAGGAGGCATGGATGGATGTGGAAATCTCAAGATGTGAAGTAGGCAAAAGAAGGGGATCCATCATAGTAGAAGGATAGGTGAAATCAAGAGCAATAACCTATTTGGGACTACAATTAGGTACAAAGAGGATGCACCATTCAAAGAATCAAAAGGAATAACTTTAGCACCAATGCCTTGGATCACTTTCCACCAAAATAGCTAAGTAATAAACCATGAAAATGTTGAACCAATTTTTAGGACTATTTGCTTTAGCTAAACTAACAAGCTCATGGGTAAATTGCTTTTGTTCCAAACATGTTTCATGATCATAATCTTTAATCTCATGCTCATTAGTAGTGTGTATGGGAACATTATTAGGAACACCATCCTTGCTAGATTAGGCCATTTGAGGATTCAAATGAAGGTTTCTTCTTAATAAAATTTGAGGATTTTGATGAGATTTTAAAATTGTAAACAAGTCATGAAATCCTAAAGGGCAAATGATATAAAAGATATGCAAGGTCTAATATAAAACCATAATAAAATCAACAAGTGACTAGATCTAATAATAAATCAACACATGAAACCATAGAGGTGAAATATAAGGATGGTAGGGTTGAGTGAAGCAAAATCACATGATTAAGCACAAAATACTTAAGGAATATATAACTATGAAGCCGAGAAAAAGGGAGTTGAAATCCTAATGAGATATGAACATATAATTCAATAAAAAATTAGATGGAAACACTCTAATAAAATAAGAAAAAACCCTAAACTAGGTCATGTAAGAAAGTTGGGTTCACCAAAATTGTAAGGGAAAGAAATGACTTACATAACCATCTAAAATAATAAATAATTGAAGCAATTACACAAACAATTAGCCTATATAAATGAGTTGTGATAGGAAATAATAAAATATGAATTAATTGTGTAAATTAAATGACTTTAAATGTGATACTCAGTTGTATTATAAAGATGGGAAAATGATACTAAAGATGCTATTGGACCTTTAAGACTTGATTAGATAAGTGTCTCAAAGTTTTCAAACCAACTACGTACCACTTTGGCTTAGATCCACTCCTACCAACGTAATCTTCATGCTTGCAAAAGTGAACTAGCACATAGACTTGAATGTATACTCATGGGAAGGAATCATGATTAATAAGAATGTTTCAATTTGTCCACCTTGATCTTCTAATGTCTAAAGATTAATAATGATTGACAATGTCTAGAAACATTTTTTATGGAATCTATTGAATTATGAGGGTCATGTTTTCCTAAATCGACCCCCTAAGATGATTGATTTAATAGCTTTGGAACAATGAGCGACAACAAGTGAACATACAATGGACCTATGATAATGCACGTTGATGTAATGCTATGATAATACTATTACGAATGTATCATGAATGTTCTACAAGAGTGCTCTTGAATGATTCATCAATCATTTCAAACAAATGGGTGAATATATTTAAATACAACAAGGCATCACATAACTCAACACATACATGCACTTAGTTAGCTCACAATGACTAGTGTGAGGGAAATGGTACAATTTAATTTGGATTTGATATTTAAAAGTTCAAGGTCTAGAGGTGCAATTATGTAAATGAGATAGGTAAAGTGCACACTTGCAAATCTAATCTAGGCTTTCAAAGGAGGGACCTAAAAATCAAGCCCAAGGTGATGCCATGATCCAAATTCACACAAGAATATGTCATTTGTGGACTAAAGACACTAATCTAAACAAACCCATAAAAGATAATGATATACAATTAATCTAAAACGATATATGCTAATCTAATGCTCTAAACTCTAAATGTTCTTTGATTGCTCCTTTTAATTATTTTTATGCTATTAACGCGCTGGACGCCTGGTTAGGATTCAGCACAACTTTCGATTACATGACAGTTCTGCAGCTCGATTCATTAAACAGATTAAAAAAACCTTGTTAGGTGTTGAACTTTCTAATTGAATTCATTTCCTTGGTGAGATTTCACAGAATTATAAGAAAGAAAAGGGAGCCCCAAAAAACATGAAAACCAAAATACGAAGGAGGATTCCTCCTCTCTGCTCATGAGACTCCATTTCCTTACTGTGGTTTGGCAGGAATCAGCAATTTTAGAGTTAAACGCAAAACAATCCCTTCGTTTCCACAAGTGGACCTGCATAACAAATTGATGGGCTTCTTGGTCATGATCCAGAAGAAAGCCTTCGAGCAACTTGTACTTTTGTCTCGTCTCCCCACAAAATAAATCAGTACATTAGTTTACAATTGAATCCATTGCAGAGTTGGAAGCATGGAAACCCTATTTCTCAAAATCATGTAGAAAGCTTTCATGACCCTGCCCCTGCTCATTTATCAGCTTAATAAAGCAAATAATTAATTGGGACCCCAACAGCTCAGATACATGACTTGTCGCAGTGCCTCCTCGGACTGCTTTCTTCTTTGGCAATGGAGATCGGTGGCTTCTTCAGACTGAGCTTTGCGTGAGGAGAAGAATCCAAGCGCTACAGCAGAAGATGGAGCGGCAAATGATAAAGACGAGAGCTTCAGCTTTAAACCCTCTTCCTTCAAAACCCTCATAAAATCCTTTGAACTCATTTTTCCCTTCTTCCTTTCTCAGATGAAAAGCTTTAATGGCGAGTTTGAAAAGAGATGAATCTGTGTTTGAATAGCAAAAATGAGGATGTGAGGAAGATTTAAAAGAGTGATTGGGTGCGACAAAACCAGTGGCTACCCTTAGTTACGCTTGGATTCCCTTACTAACGGTGTTCTATACCGGGAACTGAATTCCAGTAGTTTTTCAGCATGACAGGACGCTAGCGGAATTGTAATATAAGCGGTTTTCCGTACTGCAAAGCACACCGTTTTTTAAAGTATTATTTATGAACAACTCATCGAAAGTATTTAGTTTGGGGTGGTTATATATTTGTACGGTATAAAACTCTTTACATTTTTTATTTTTTTATTTTAATCTTGTTGATAAATGTAGGGAGAAGCTAATCTCCCAACAAAACGCATCTAGCATAGATATTATAACATAACACCCCATCCCCTATACGATGGCGTCCTTACGAGATAAGACTGGTGGACGAACGTTGATGGATGTTTAGACATGTGTTGTTAGTGCTTTTGTGTCCACGTCATCGTCGGAAAATGTGGCATGCCTACAGAATTTAAAATCAAATCCATCGCACATTTAAAATTATCTATTTTGAAAGAAAATAGCCACCATGGTCGCTAGCTTGCATTTTGCAGGTTGCAGGGAGCTGTGAAGAAAGCGTAGAGGGAAGTAGAGCGACCATTCTCCCTTCGAAGACGCATGTGAGGCACACGTAGCTAGCTACAAGGTATGTATATCTGCAAAAAATGTGTTGTTTTGCCATTCTACGTAGGGACTGTGAATAATTAAACGAGTATTCGTTGCGAAAAGGGGTGTGCGGAGTTGTTTATGTGCTTTTCTATTGAGGGTTTGTAAAATTTGTGTTTTGTATGAAAAAACTCGCAACCCACTATGAAAATCGAATGTGCATTTTTTTTTCCTATAACGTTATCATTTTGAACATTCGCATTTTGAAGGCTTCTGGATAGCTAGGAAGGGAGTTGTAGAGTAGCCAATCTCCCTACCAAAACACATGTGACAAGCATGCGCAGCTAGCTAGCGAGTATGTATATCTGCAAGAAATATATGTTGTTTTGTCGTTCTGCCTAAGGGACTGTGAAGAATTGAACAGGTATTTGTTGTGAAAATGGGTATTGATTGATAGGTTTGCAAGGGTTTCCTTGCAAAATGGGGTTTCCATTTGATATGAAGAGTTGTTTATGTGATTTTCTGTTGAGGGTTTTTTAATTTTGTGATTTTAACGTTCTCTCCAAAATTATCGCAATTTAGGAAAACTTTCCAAATTGAGCTCATGGGTGACTCACCAATTGGGGTGTTACGTGTTGAGTTACGAATGTCCTCACACAAATAGGGTTTAGAGTTTGAAAACACGATGTCATTTGTCAACTATAATTCATGGCATAGACCAAGCTTCAGGGTAGACAGTTGAACCTACAGAGGCTGGCTAATATAAGAAATTGCATGCTTCATAACACAGTGTGTTTGTCAACCTCCACATCACAACACTAGCTACCAAATCTTATGTATGTTTGTATGTATGTTTTTATACATTTTTGTATGTTATCATGTCTATGACATGTCGTTTTGTCGTGAGATTAGCTGCATCCAAACTTGCAGAGGCTGGCTAATATAAGAAATTGCATGCTTCATAACACTATGTTTATCAACCTCCACATCACAACACTAGCTACCAAATCTTATGTATGTTTGTATGTATGTTTTTATGCGTTTTTGTATGTTATCATGTCTATGACATGTCATTTTGTTGCAAGATTAGCTACGTCCAAACCTACAGAGGTTGGCTGATTTAAGAAATTGCAACTTCATAGCATTGTGTGTTTGTCAGCCTCCACATCACAACACTAGCTACCAAATGTTATGTATGTTTCTATGTAAGTTTTTATGAGTTTTTTTATGTTATCATGCCTATGACATGTCATTTTTTGAGAGATTAGTTGCATCCAAACCTGTAGAGGCTGGTTGATTTAAGAAATTGCATACTTCATAACACTATGTGTTTGTCAACCTCCGCATCACAACACTAGCTACCAAATGTTATGTATGTTTCTATGTAATTTTTTATGATTTTTTGTATGTTATCATGCCCGTGCTGTCATAATAGTGGTTTACAATTCCTGAGAGGAACGAATTTTAGCTGAAATCACATATTTTTAGAAAATATAATTATTTAAGCCTTAAAAAGTTCCATTTTAAGGATTCTAATTGAAGAGGGTTTGATCAAATCACCTTAGATCAAAACCCCTTGGATAGAACCTCGCTAGTTTTAAACCATACCTATAAATGCATCTCCTTTACACCTATCAAAATGCTGATAAAAAATCACTTTTGATTTAGCTTTTGGGGGATCAAATGAATTCATTTAAAATTTATTTCAAATGATTATGGCATTCCTCAAAACAAGCTATCCAATGAATATAATTTTAATATGTTTTGGTTTTGTTATGTATTTGTTTTTTAAGTTTTATTAAACATAGTTTTTTCATCGAAAATTAATTTCTTTGTTCTTCACATGTGGAAAAATAGAAGATTATCAAAAAAAAAAAATTTGAAAATATGAGTGCACTGTGATATTGAAGTCCTTGATCCAACAAAAATTAAATTAAATTTTGACATATACAAAAAAAGTTTTCACGCATTATACCTGGGCCGCTGCTTATGTCCTCCTGAATTGTAATTCGCTTGACTTCAAACTTGATTAAGGAAAAAATATTCCATAAAAAACTATCTAACCAAGTGGAAGCACTAGATATCGTGAGTTGGTTAAATCTAAATTTGAAAAAAATTAGAATTTTATCCTTCATGGAAAAAAGTTATGCTATAACGCAGATAGCGCCACTTTTTAAAATGTTGTTTTCCTAAAAAAAATCAATTTTCGTGGGAGATGGAAAAAGAAGTGAAATTTGATTCCAAAAATTTTGAAAAAAATATTTTTAGAATCTACAAACAAAATTTGATGAGACTCTAGTTTGCACCATCTTTAAATTCCTCACAGTTTAGCCGCTATAGGTGCCCGAATGTGAAGATTTAGTTAAAAATAATAATTTCAGTGTCCAATTTGGCCAAAAATTGTAAACCACTATTATGGGATCACCTCTGACATGTCATTTTTTTGCAAAATTAGTTGCATCCAAACCTGTAGAGGCTTTCTGATTTAAGAAATTGCATGCTTCATAACACTGTGTGTGTCAACCTCCACATCACAACACTAGCTACCAAATCATCCAAAATATTATAAGATTTTTATAAAATTATCATACAATTTTCTGACTTTTAATTATCATATAAGTTTTCTTGTAACAATATTTCGAATCATAATTAGTGATGTGTCACTATGATGGGGAAATGATTTAATATTTCAAATCACACTTTCTTCCATCATTGTAATAATTGATCAGAAAGTGATATAAAATATTGATAGAGAGTTCAATCAAAAGCATGCTTCATAAGACGGTGTATTTGTCAACCTCCACATTATAACATACCCAACCCTTGGGTGGTTTACAAGTCTGTATATGTAGGTGTGCATTAGAAATAGCAAGAACACTAGTTTCTTTCCATTAGTGGCAATATTGAATAAACTTGTTGACAACAGTGAACGTTGTGTAGTGCAGGTTGCGAAACACTATGTGTTTTGAAGCCTACCTTTACTTATATGCAAACTTTGTCATGAAATGCAGATGTACAAATATATAAATGGGGTTCTATTTTATAAAATAGCATGTTTCTCATTGTAGGCGACCTCTATTCACAGTCAATACATAGTGGAAGATGCATATACATTTCAAGGTATAACCTAAAAAAGCCTAAAGAACACTATTATAACTGAAAACTATATTTTGATCTATCATACTTTGAAATGTCTAATCTTACCAAACTAATAAGGAGATTCAACCAATGGACGGTTGGCTTAATGGCAATGCCATGCTGTAAGCACCTAGATGGTGCTAAGTTCAAATTTCAATAGAAAAAATATCAAAAAATGATTCTAGGCAGTAGTTGTTAAGGTTGATGAATAAAACCTAGGAAAAGTCAAAATCAAAATCATATGCACCATTTTATATCCGTTATGATTCAAGTTTTCACTATCATACACTACTGATCTGATATGATCTATGGATTGATATCATCTAAAATTGAATTAATGTGACATGGCATAACATACGGCATCGTCACTTTCAGAAGCTTGAATATCCATATATCATTTCATATATCATTTCATGGCACGTTAATTCAATTTAAGATCATATCAGATCCACAACATATAATAGTGAAAATTTGAATCATAACAATGTGACGTGCCTCATGAGTTTTTGTTTCAAGTTTGAGCTGCTTCTACTTTATGAGTAATCCTCATAACAAATAATTTATCCATAATTAAATCTTTAATTATATAAAAAGTATGGAAGTCCAAAGAGGGAGAAGCTAATCTCCCTACAAAAATGCATGTTTGTGACATGATAACATAATGCCCCATCCAAGATACGATGGAATCATTATGATATAAGACTGAGGGACAGATGCTAGTGGATGTTTAGGCATGTGTCGTTGATGCTTTCATGTGTCCATGTTGTTTCTAGAAAATGTGGCATGCCAGTAGACTTTATAGAGGACCTCCAATAGTCTTTCTATTAGCTATGAAACACGCATGCATGTGCTTACAAATAATCATCAATATATCCTAGAATAGTTGAAGCAACAATAATCATATTTCAAAATATCATGTGCTATAAAAAATCCTCAATCTACATAATTATCACTAATTGATAATAATAATTATTTAAATTCACTATCACTATGCATGCACACACAATTTGCATTTATCACATAATACTATTTCATAAATTTCTTTCCAAAATTTATACCTTGTTCAAACACCCTTAATCAAATTATCACTACCAAATCAAACTTAGATTAAATAGATAATCAATCATAATTGGAATCCACACTTAAAATATAACCAAAATATAAGGAAGTATGCAACTCTATATCCATCACATAAACAGTATCAATAAACCATAGTCATCATCAACTAGCTAAATTATAGCAATAATCTCATGAAAATTAACTAATATAACCATGCAATACCAATATCCATACTAATCAACAATCATAATCATAATCTAAAACATAATGTCAAATATATGAGTATCAATATCCAAATTAAGTCTATCATATGTAAGTGAAGGCATAAGAAAATGATGGTCCTCACATCTAACATGAACATGAAATTGGATTTTTTGAAACATATTATCCTTATTCTTTGCTTACTTCCCTGGTACATGAGTAATTTTTTATTTATAGAGATAATGGGAATGCATGCATATATCAAGACTTTGATTCTTGGATATTATAAGATATATAATTGAGGTTCTCTAAGCCTTTTACCTTCATGACCTCTATGATGTATATGTGCATGAGTAAATTTTTGTTTCTTGATCATATTTCTATTTTATTGTCATTATAAGTGAAAAAAGTGTATAAATCATATATATCATCCTTTTTCTCATATGGGAATTCCTTAAATGTCTTAAAAAATGTGTCTAAAATAAAATGGATCAAATCAAATATTGGTGTATAGTTACAACTCTATCAATTTTGACCACTTTTCCTTCATACATAAATTTGGCTTATTGATGCAAAATTGAAGGAATTTATCTACATTGTTCTATCCATGGTCTACCAAGTAACATATAAAATCTATTTAAGGATTGAATCACATGAATAACACTAGTGTCACTCCATGGCCAAATATTAGGTGTAGAATGATAAAAACCATGGTCTTGATTAAAATCCCATTAGTAATTTTTAATAGCATTATGAAGCATATGTAAGATTGGTGTTTAATATGGATATTAAATAAAATATCTTTTGTTTATATGTTAAATCCAAATGAAATATCAATAAAAAACTAAATAGGTGAAGTACATCTAACATTTATAGTGTCTACATTGTTTCTCCTTCTTCTTTGAGTCATGCTGCAGATGTCAATGTTTGTCTAGCTACTCCTATGGCTAGGAAATTTGTGTTTTCTCTAGCTTTGTCCCCCCTATTGTGGTTTTATAGGAAGAAGTTTTATGAAATGAGGAGTCTTTTTTGGAAAAAGGGTCAGATTTAAAGATTTGATAGACTTTGACCTTGGCTTTGCAATTTAAACCTCTAGATATCTAAGTATTGTCACCCCATTATGGAGGGGAAAATTAAAATTTACCCTTGTCCAAAGGGTATATTTTTGGTGGCCTTCAATTTTATCTCTGATCATAATGCCTTTTTAAATGTTCACTCTTGGTTCTAGTGCTACAATGCCCTCCTATTGAAACCTTGGGTTTCCTCCTTCAACCCTCCCACCAAGTCTATTAATTAGTCGACGATTCATTAGTTTGGATTTGCCTCTTGAATCTTCCTATCCATTTTTAGTGCATTTGTTGTTACATTGGAATTGGTAACTCTTTGGGACATTTTATTATGGTGGAATAAGACACTACTATGTCCTCTCACACCACCTATGCATGTATTCTTGTGGAGTTAGATTTATCTATGCCTCTTGTAGTAGAGGTTGTTTTGAAAGTAGTTGATAGCTCTTGAAGCTAAATTTTAGATTATGAAGGCATCCCATTTTGGTGTAGGTAGTACTTTGCTAAGAGTCATATGACATTCATTTTCCCTTGCTTGAAGGCCCCTTTCTCTTCCTCTAAGTGGAAGAATATTCTACATGAACACCTCACATTGGAGATGCTTGAGGATGTTTCTAATTAAGAGGCTTCTACACCTCCTACTATTGTTGAGGTCATGGTTCTTGATCCTCCTATATCACCTATAGTTTCCCATCCCCCTTCATTCCTATCCTATGTTCCTAGGGGTGATGTTGGAATGCCTCCTCCAATTTATATGGTAGATTCTCAATGATCTACTTCCTCGATTAGGCATTTATCTCATGTGTTGTGACATATTGGGGCCTCAAAGAGGGTTGCTCTTCCCCCTTCCCTTGCTTTTGTGGATTACAATAATGAGTTCTCTTGGAATTTTTTACAACAAAGGAATAAAGGTCTTCCTAAACACGTTTCATTATCTCATGTCCAAGTTAAAAGTGTGTGCCTTACTAGATTTAGTTATGAAATTGTCTAGTTTCTTTTAGTTGTTTATTTTTGGTAGCTTTGTTATAGTTGTGTTATTTTTGGGTTATTGTTCATCAAGTGCTTTGTATAAGGGTTAGGTCCCTTTGAAAAAAAAACCTTTTATTAATCAAAATAACTTATAATGACATATAATGGATATAATAGTAATTTTGTGGGATCTACTCATCTAACAATTTAATCAATTAAGTAGCATGAGAGGAAGAAGATGCTTCTCTAAAATGTAGCATATAAAAAATTGTTTATATAAGCTTGTGCATTAGAATCGACATAGAAATAATCCATGGAATCTCTACCAACATGTCCATGATTCATAACAAGAGAATCTTGTTGATGATGTGCATTGATATTCTTATAATGTATAGGAAATGGATTGGCTATAGGCCTTTACATTTTTATTAGGAGGAGAAACCAAAGGATTGACCTAATCAATGACACCATTTGCATGTATTGTATTATTATTAAACAAATATTCTACCATATGTTTCAAAACCATACAACCTTGAGTATGATGTCCATTAATCCATAAATTATAAAATTCATTCTCCTTATAGTTGCTAGGCATCCCTTTGTTTGGATCTACTATACAAATAGGTGGTATAGTAATCAAATTATAGAGTAACAAAATTTCAAGCATAGTGTACAAAGGTTATTGTAGATTATTAGACTTTCTAAAATTACAAGGCTTAAATTATGGCATGTTGAGAATATTAGCCATATGGTGCGCATTGACCTTTTTGTCTTTAGAATCATTACCCTTTGAAAAATTATTAGAATTTTAGAACTTGGAAGTATAAGAAGATGTATTTAAGAACCATGAGAGGATGAGTCATAATTAAGCACATTAGATATAAACAATTTCAATAAAATATTTTTCACATGAATAGAAATATCTGCAACAAAAGTGAAGTATTAGAATATGCATTGTCTCAAAGAGGTGGAAAGAATCCTTTAATAAAAATGGTTTGCATTTCATCATCATGAAGTGGATGGTGCAAACTAGAATATAAGGACTAAATTATAATATCATATTCATGTTTTTTCTCATTAGGTCCTTGGACACACTCAAATAAATCAACAATATAGTCTTTAAATCCATATTAACTTTTAAGTGTCAAAGGAACGCTTTGGCTAGTTTCAAAAAATATTGAATAAATCCATGAGGTTAAGAGAAGAAACACTCAATAGCATAACCTTTTAAAGTGTGTGTGAATAACTTCACTATTTGACCTTATATTAATTCACATAATATAAACATGTAGTAGTGAAATATTTGAAATGTGTATTAGTGTCACCTTTTCTATTATACATTTCAAATCAAGGTGCCAAAAAATGACTAGGCAAAAGATAAGTAACAATCTCAAATGTAAGGGGTATAATGTGTGCTTCCACATAGTCACCTTTATCTTTCCTAAAAACTTTACACTTCACTTTATCTAGATTTTGAATAAGTGTATCCAAGGTAGATGTAGGAATGGTCTAATAGATAAAAGTTTGGATATGCATAAGTTAGTTGGAAAGGAGTGGTAAGGCAGAAACATGCCCATAGTAGGAAGAATGTAGTGTGGTATGAAATAAGTAATGGAATAAGGTAAGGAATAAGGTATGTGAATAGAAATGGAGAAACAAATAGAATGGAAGATGACAATAGTAGAGGTAGGAATGCCATTAATAATAAGAGAGGAAGAAAAAACATTACTGATCTAATTGGAAATGGTAAAGAAACACAAGGACCGTCTGTAGTCATGGCACTAGTAGGGATAGCATGAAAGATAGGTGAAATGGCAGTGAGATGGAAGGAAGCATGGATGGATGTGGAAATCTCAAGATGTGAAGTAGGCAAAAGAAGGGGCTCCATCATAGTGGAAGGATAGGTGAAATCAAGAGGCATAGCCTATTTGGGACTACAATTAGGTACAAAGAGGATGCACCATTCAAAGAACCAAAAGGAATAACTTTAGCACCAATGCCTTGGATCACTTTCCACCAAAATAGCTGAGTAAGTAATAAACCATGAAAATGTTGAACCAATTTTTAGGACTATTTGCTTTAGCTAAACTAACAAGCTCATGGGTAAATTGCTTTTGTTCCAAACATGTTTCATGATCATAATCTTTAACCTCATGCTCATTAGTAGTGTGTATGGGAAAATTATTAGGAACACCATCCTTGCTAGATTAGGTCATTTGAGGATTCAAATGAGGGTTTCTTCTTAATAAAATTTGAGGATTTTGATGAGATTTTAAAATTGTAAACAAGTCATGAAATCCAAAAGGACAAATGATATAAAAGGTATGCAAGGTCTAATATAAAACCGTAATAAAATCAACAAGCGACTAGATCTCATAATAAATCAACACATGAAACCATAGAGGTGAAATATAAGGATGGTAGGGTTGAGTGAAGCAAAATCACATGATTAAGCACAAAATACTTAAGGAATATACAACTATGAAACCGAGGAAAAGGGAGTTGAAATCCTAATGAGATCTGAACATATAATACAATAAAAAATTAGATGGAAACACTCTAATAAAATAAGAAAAAACCCTAAACTGGGTCATGTAAGAAAGTTGGGTTTACCAAAATTGTAAGGGAAAGAAACAACTTACATAACCATCTAAGATAATAAATAATTAAAGCAATTACACAAACAATTAGCCTATATAAATGACTTGTGATAGGAAATAATAAAATATGAATTAATTGTGTAAATTAAATGACTTTAAATGTGATACTTAGTTGTATTATAAAGATGGGAAAATGATACTAAAGATGCCATTGGAATTTTAGGACTTGATTAGATAAGTGTCTCAAAGTCTTCAAACAAACTATGTACCACTTTGGCTTAGATCCACTCCTACCAACCTCATCTTTATGCTTGCAAAAGTGAACTAGCACATAGACTCTAATGTATACTCATGGGAAGGAATCATGATTAAGATTGTTTCAATTTGTCCACCTTGATCTTCTAATGTCTACAGATTAGTAATGATTGACAATGTCTAGAAACATTTTTTATGGAATCTATTGAATTATGAGGGTCATGATTTCCTAAGTCAACCCCCTAAGATGATTGATTTAATAGCTTTGGAACCATGAGCGGCGACAAGTGAACATACAATGGACCTATAATGATGCATGCCGATGTAATGCTATGATAATACTATTATGAATGTATCATGAATGTTCTACAAGAGTGGTCTTGAATGATTCATCAATCATTTCAAATAAATGGGTGAATATATTTAAATACAAAAAGACAACGCATAACTCAACACATACATGCACTCAGTTAGCTCACAATGACTTGTGTGAGGGAAATGGTAGGATTTAATTGAATTTGATATTTAAAAGTTCAAGGTCTAGAGGTGCAATTATGGAAATGACAGGTAAAGTTCACACTTGCAAATCTAATCTAGGATTTCAAAGGAGGGGCTTAGGGATCAAGCCCAATATTCAAAGATGATTGATGATGGGATTTGGATAGGGTGATGCCATGATCCAAATTCACACAAGAATATGTCATTTCCTATTTGAAGAAGACTAACCTAAAAAGGATGATCAACGGTGGTATCATCTCCAGAGACGATTGAATATGTTTCGCCCCTCGATTGTTTTCCACTATTTTTTGGCCGCCTAAATGTTGTCGCTCGCCGGTATTTCCAAACAGTGCTTTTTATCTGCAAACACTGCCCCTTCTCACCTTTTCCAGCAGTACAACCCGTCCCAAAGAGCAGATATTTGCAGGCTTAGGTAATGCCTCTACAACACTAATTTGAACCGACGTCTAAATTAGGACCCAAATTTTGTCAATCCGGAGGTTCCAAGGTTGAAACTGGACAATCCCATCCGTCTCATTCGGATAGTGGTTTGGATCTCCACTTAGGTCTCGCCCTAGCCAGCTCGTAAATCATGTAAAGGTTTGATGCTTATTCTGTCTCTCTTCTTCAATGGCACTCTAGATTGTGGATGAGATGGGTTCCACGTGCCTCTGCCCAATTTGTAGCAAAACATATATAGACAAGTACTGGATGGTGGAGCACACATAAAAGATTCAAGTTGTTGTCTCGTGGACTGCAATGATTACATGATATCCACGAAATGGATTTGTTGAAAAGGCTTAGAAATTTCCAAGCAAATGCAATTGTTAGGTTTAAAGTCAAATTCCACAACCTTTGCTAGCATCCTCCTTGCCCATGCCAAAATGGGAGCTTTGGAACAGTATGGACATCCATCGAAGCATAAAGGATAGAAGAACTTTGTCAAATATTATAGTCGCAACTGGCCTAGTAGACATGGACTGTTTAATAGAATACCTGAAGTTTTGAAAAAGATGTCATCTCATGGACTGCAATGATTGGAGGATATGTACAAAATGGATGTGTTGAAAAGGCTTTAGAAAATTTCAAGCAAATGCAATTGGCAGGTGTGAAGCCAAATTCCACAACCTATAAGTTATATTTCTCCCCCACAGACAAGTTATCTTCTATTGGGGCAGATACCTTTGAGGCGTTCGTTGAAGAAATCTATGAGCTACACTCCTTTTCGAAGGAACAGATTTGCAAAGACCTTCTACTACGTTGGGATTAACCAAGTTTTTGTTGAAGGGGTTTTTCTTCCCATCCTTCCCAGGGTTTGGAGTATTGATGTTCAAGGCAATGGGGTAACTGTCATTGATTCTGGCACCACCTTGACCTACATTGTAGAGCCTGCATACCAGATAATCCTTGCAGCATTCAAAAAGACTGTATCGTATCCAAGAGTCAGGCCTGTGTAGAGCTTTGATCTGTGCTTTACTTATTTATATCAACTCCTTTATATCTCACTCTTGCCCCCTCTCTACATCCATCAAAGCATCATGGAAGGAGGATTTTGGTAGACATCATGTATGAAAAATGTGGAAGCATAGAAAAGGCACATGAACTGTTTAACAAAATGCCTCACAGAGAGGTTATCTCACGGAATGCAATGATTGCAGGATATGCACAAAATGGATTTTTTTAAAATATTTAGAAACTTTCAAGCAAATGCAATTGGCAGGTGTCAAGCCAGACTCCTGCAACTTTTTCCAGCATTCTCCCTGTCTGTGCTAAAATAGGAGCATTGGAACAGGGTATGGGCATCCATCAAAGCATAAAGAATAGAGGAATTTTATCAAATCTTGCAGTTGCAACTACCTTGGTGGACATTTATGCAAAATGTGGAAGCATATAAAAGGCACATGAACTGTTTGACAAAAATGCCCCAAAGAGATGGCATCTCATGGAATGCAATGATTGTAGGATATGCACAATATGGATTGTATAGGGATGCTCTCAAAAACTTTGAATTAATGAAGCTCTCTAGAACATATGGGCATTTTCCTTTGCATTTTTCTATCATACATAATTTCTCAAAAAAATCTTTCAAATTTGCCATCTTAAAGGTATGGTTGTTAGAAGTGTACTATGTTCATAGAAAGGGTTTCAAGTAGTTTCCTCTTTTTAAGAATTCACTCTTATATTGCAAAACCAAGGAACACGAAGAAGTGATAGCTAATGGATAGAAGAACCACATATGAGATGAAAGATTTTTGGAACAAATTAGAGACTTTTCGCTAATGTAAAATTTCAGCTTGTACAAGGAATACAAAGAATAAAGTATATTTTTTGACTCCACAAACCTTATTCTCATTTTCATTCATTTCTATTCTTATCAATTTATAAACTGTCACAAGCTGTCTAGTAGCTACAACGCACTTACAAACAATTAGCTTTACCTTCTCTAGGCTAAAATTTGAACTTAACGGCCTCCACAATCCACATCAGAATCAGTAATCTAATTCTATGACAATCCCCCTTAGATAAGAGCTCCAGGTAATCAACATCCATTAGATACATTGCACTTCATTAATGCTAATGCCTCACTAACATGGCCCTTTAATTCACAATGCCATGTGATTTTGTGGCTAACTGAAGGTCAACTTGTAAATGAACCTGAACTGCAATTTTAACTAGCCTATCTCTTTGGCAGCCATTGGATACATCTTCTGTTAGATGACTTTTGACAAGGACTTCTGTGAGTGTTGCAGTCAGCCAACCTACAAAGACATTAGTAATATCTACTTACCCAATACTTAAAAATTAATTTCCTAAAGTTGGACCATTCCGTATAAAGAACAATTTCTGTAATCTGTGACCCACTAACTGACTTGATCACTCTGCAAATAGAGCAATGCCTGTGTAATAAACCTTCCATGGAATCTCATTTGCATTCAATTGACATATAATGCCTCAATTGTGCTGAATCAACTACTGTAGAATGAAATTGACTTGCTCCTGCAACAACTATTTTTTAAGTTGACTTAATTCTGAAGTTAACATCAATGCACGGATTCTTATTCTCCCTGCTAAGGAAATATACTCCATCCCATTGAATCATCTTTTCACAGAGTGTGAAACTAAAAAAACTTGAAATACATGGCCTATTTAAGCAGTGGCATTTATGAGAGAATTTGCAGTCACATAATTGCAAGATTCTCCAACATGTTTTTCCTGTTATACATTGCATCTTGTGTAAGAGTAATTTTTTTTTGAAGATTCGTAGGGAGCTAACTTATTTATGTATCATAATTAACTATTAGAGTATTGTGATTTGATCATTTTCATTTCAGAATTAACAAGGTTCAAGAAAGTCATAACTATTACTTTAGATTTGCAATGTTCGTGGTTGATATTTCTCCACCACCATACTCCATGCATTATTGACCCGACGATTCACTGAAACTGTCTTCTCACACATCCTTTCAATTCACATATGTCGAATCCGATATTGGGATTTCTTTCTCCAGCTGGTTAATGCATTTATGACTGTTTTTAAGAACCACCGCCTCATCTCCCTGTAAATACAGTCAGAACTACAGAGGAAAATACAAACCAGCAAGTCTAAGGTTGAACATATTTGCGAAAAAAGGTATCATGGTTCTTGCATTTGCTTTCCAGTTCTATATGTACGTCAGCTCTGATGGAGTGAGATACTCGCTGCCAAAGAGTTAATGATCTAACATCTGGGTTGCATGATTGGGTTTTTTAGCCTTTTAGGTCTATACAAAAGTGAAAGGCTTCATTCACGCAGACTTTAAGCATGATCCTTGCATTGTGCCTACCAACTATGCTTCACCGAATCCAATCTCTCCTTTGTGCAATATTTTTATGAATGGATGTGAACGCTCTCATTGTCTTGCATCACTTCTCTAGCATTGTATTGTATGGATGAGAATGGGTATAAGGAAAATAATGGCATAATGTAATTTAAGACTCCCAAAAGTGTAAAAACAGTGTAAACAAGAGAAGTGAAAAAAAATATATAGTGGGTCAATCACAATGGATTCAAACCAAAAAACAAGTTATAACTTCGTACATATTCAATGAAAAATGACATGTCCTATGAAATTTCCAAGTGTTCTCCTCCCTTGACCCTCTCTCCTATAGAAATTCCACCTTCCCAATTAGTACACTTGTGAATGACATATCAAATGTTGTAGTTGCAAATGTTGGTATAGAAGCTCTGTTATAGGGTATGGCATCTATCACAACATAATGGAAGGAGATTTCTTTAGATGTTATCGATGCAATTTTAACTATCAATCTCTCTTCTCTTGATATCTATTTCCATTTATCTCTCTCTACCTCTCTCCTCTTTGTATATCCCTCTCTTTCTCAAGTCCTCTCTCTTTGTTCTTTAAGTCTCACTCTATTTTTTCTTCCATCTCCTTAACCCAGCCCCCCTCCCCCCACCTCTCTCTCTTCCCCCCTCTATCTCGCCCTCTTTCTATCTGTATCTCTCCCCCTCTCTCTCTCTCTCTATTGCAACATAACATGAGCCTGTTGGTAATGGAGCTTAATTATCTTCCTCATTTAGAGGCTTTGTTTCGGTCGTGTTTGGATCCCTATAAAAGGATGCATAGTTGATTTGAAGCTATCACTTCTCCATTGAGACTTTTGATGCACAAACAACATCATTTTCTAAATGGCTTGCCAATTGACCTCATGTATTGCAAAATGTTTCCAAAAAATAGACCCAATTTTTCCCAAATTGACTTTCCACAACTATTCGGTGTACCCATTGCACACCAAGGTGCGATTGCTAGTTATTTTTATGCTATTAACATGCTGGACGCCTGGTTAGGATTCATCACGACTTTCGATTACATTACCGTTCTGCAGCTCGATTCATCGAACAGCTTAAAAAAATACTGTGTTAGGCATTGAACTTTCTAATTGAATTCATTTTCTTGATGACATTTCACAGAATTATAAGAAAGAAAAGGGAGCCCCGCAGAAAGATGAAAACCAAAATGAAATGGAAATCAAATTAGTAGATTTTTTCTGGAACTGCAAATATTCTTTACAGTACAAAGCAAAATACGATTGAACATCAGCAAAGGAGGATTCCTCCTCTCTGCTCATGAGACTCCATTTCCTCACTGTGGTTTGGCAGGTATCAGCAATTTTAGAGTTAAACGCAAAACAATCCCTTCGTTGCAGAGTTGGCCATAACCTAGAAGAAATCCTTTCAGCAACCTGTACTTTTTTCTTGTCTCCCCCAAAAATAAATCGATACATTATTTTACAATTAAATCCGTTGCAGAGTTGGAGGCATGGAAACCCTATTTCTCAACATCATGCGGAAAGCTTTCGTGACCCTGCCCCTGCCTCTGCTCATTTCTCAGCTTAATAGAGCAAATAATTAATTGGGACCCCAACAGCTCAGATACATGACTTGTCGCAGTGCCTCCTCGGACTGCTTTCTTCTTTGGCAATGGAGATCGGCGGCTTCTTCAGATTGAGCTTTGCGTGAGGAGAAGAATCCAAGCGCTACAGCAGAAGATGGAGCGACAAATGATAAAGACGAGAGTTTCAGCTTCAAACCCTCTTCCCTCAAAACCCTCATAAAATCCTTTGAACTCATTTTTCTCTTCTTCCTTTCTCAGATGAAAAGCTTTGATGGCGAGTTTGAAAAGAGATGATATCTTCGTTTGGATAGCAAAAATGAGGATGTGAGGAAGATTTAAAAGAGTGATTGGGTGCGACAAAACCAGTGGCTACCCTCAGTTACGCTTGGATTCCCTTACTAACTGTGTTCTATACCGGAAACTGAATTCCAGTAGTTTTCCAGCATGACAGGAAGCTAGCGGAATTGTAATGTAAGCGATTTTCCGTACTGCAAAGCACACTGTTTTTTAAAGTATTCTTTATGAACAACTCATCTAAAGTATTTAGTTTTAAGTGGTTATAGGTATATTTGTACGTTACAGAACTCTTCTACTTTTTTTATTTTTTTAATCTTGTTAATAAATGCAAGCATCTATTTTGCTTTATTTTTATGATTGGATATAAGAAATTATGAACAACTCATCTAAGATATTTAGTTTGGGTTGGTTATATATTTGTATATCGAAGAAAGTCTTTACATTTTTTTCATTTGTTTCTAATATTGTTGATAAATGTGAATTTATGTGTTGTTTTTTTTATTAGATATAAGATTATTCATAATGTTTTTATTTTAATTTATTCTTCAATTCATATTCTTATTTATTCTTGGGCCTACTTTATTCCTACATTGAGACATGTCTTATTTATAATCATCCATCTATCAAAAGCACTAAAACATGCACTAATCTCTCCTAGATTGAGACATGTCTCATTTCTAATCATCCATCCATTAAAGGCACTAGCACATGCACTCCTTTCCCTCAGATCGAGACATGTCTTATTTCTAATCATGTGTTTGTCAAAGACACTAGCACATGCACTCATTTCCCTTAGATTGAGACATGTCTTATTTCTAATCATCCACCCATCAAAGACACTAGCACATGCACTCCTTTCCCCTAGATAGGAGTGCACATGGTAACATCTCTCATGTTCAAATTTTACTTTTCTTGTCTAAATGTTCACTCTTTCACTCAACATCAACCCTAATTTTCCTAACAACTAGAAATGTCTTACATGTTTTATAAAATCATATTTTAAGGAAAATAAGCTATATTTTAGCACACAAGAAGGAACTCTTGCACAACTTACCTCACACACTCTAGCAAGCTCTCACAAATATTTAGGCATTGCAATAACTCTTAAAAGTTCCACTCTATGTACACACATCACTTTTTCACACTTGCATGTATTCTCTTACGCATGCCAAGCTTCGACATAACTAATTGTTAAAACAACTATGCCAATATCTTATTGAGGCAATTTCTAAAGACAATCCTAAGGCATCAATTGACAAGTAAAGCAGGTTGTGGGTTTGATGCAACATCTTGTAGAGGACATGATCATCTAAGTACAAGACATTAGTGCATCCAAGAGATAGGACCACACTCCTCAAGACAAGATCGTGGAGCCAAGGATATAAGCCACACATGTTGGCATGTTGTTATGAACATTTAAAACCAACAACCACTTTGTTAAAGTTCCACCTTTGTTGCACACATCACTTTTCCACCCTTGCAGCTATTCTCTTACACACTATAGTCTTCTACAATCAAATTGCTAAATCAAAACATGATATTTTATTGAGGTAGATCTAAGAAACAATCCCATGGTACCAATTTCCCACTATATTAGGTTAGAGATTTGATGCAACATATTGTAGAGGACATGGTCATCTCAATGTTGTATGTTTGTGTGTTTAGGGGACAAGGCCGTGCACCCCTTGAGATAGGGGAATGTGTTTTTAACAATCTAGGACCTCCTGAGTTAACTCTCAACCTTCTTCAACCTCCAAATTTTCCAAATTAGAAATTCTTCTCTATCCCATTTTATTTTCCTAATGCTAGTCTAATCTCTACTCCCACATTCTACTTTTACTTAGTTAAATCTAAAAATTTTAAATATTGTTTAACTGTGTAGTCAAATCAAATTTAAGTGAATGATTGTAACTCTTGTAATAAAATATAAAAAATCATCACAGATATTTATTTTTATTTATGTTTTGGTGAGCCTAATGCCCCCAAAGTTGGCATTATATTTTCCAAAATTGAATCCTTGATATGAAGTATTTTCCAAATGGTAAAGATTCATCACTAAAAACTCATTAGGCCTAGATTTTGTGATGATAAAATTTAAGGACTATGCCCCTAGTATATGCTTTGTAGGTTATGGCATGAATGTACTTGATCACTAAGTTAGTTTCCTTTGAAATTTTTTAACAAGGAAACTTTGTAGCCCTTAGGATAGAGGGTGTCATTGAAAAGGGTGAAGTGAGGTGCACATTAGATGAAGGATTTTCATTGGTTACATGAAAGAGGAGGGATAATTGTGTAATGAAGGTAAGTGTAAATGCCATGATACTTATTAAGTGGGAATGTGATCCAAGATCCAACAAGTGAATTAGCTTAGATCTAACTTTCCCCTTTGGCTTAACATTGGAACACAAACCAACTAAGGTTTGATTATTGGCTAACTACCTCAAAGAAGAGCCAACTTGCTAGGGTTTTTGTTCTTTTGTTATAAAGAGGGTAGAGTTGATGTGTTAATTTATTAACCTAATTGATATAACCTTAAATCTAAAAACACAATTGACCACATTGACAAAAAAAAAAAAAAAATAGAAATGGATACAAATCATGGAAATATAGACAGAGTGGCACATGTAGATGAAATTTGAGCTTGAAATGGAGGGATAGGGGTGTGACTGCCTTAGTTTGGGTGTTTTAACTGGTTCAAATACCAAATCACTTCAATATAGTCTTCTTTTTTCTCTTCTGCAACATTGTTATTGAAGGAAGTTCTAGATCTAACTCCCACACATAGAAAGAGGGGAAAATTTGTACTGTATAGGGGCTTACCTAAGTCAAATCCCAATTTTCGTGTTTCCACCTCCACAATAGCAAATGGTGATGGTATAAATTGTGTGCCCTCATGGGGGAAATGACAAAGTAAACAACAAATGACTGTAATAAATGCAATTACATAACAAAATGTTACCTTAGGCATGAAACCCTTATTGAAGTGATGTCACACCATAGGTTGCCACAAAGAGTTGATGATGAATGATTGAATTGTGTTGAACACTTACAAGGGTTAGTCACATAGCACATAGGTTGTTGTAGCTAGCATGTAGAGAAGAGATTTCATGTATCTTCATAATTGGAGCATAATAGTGCATGATTTGTCATAATAGTGCCTAGTTGTTCAAATGAGAGAGAAAATTTGTTTATAAATGTATCCTAGTTGATTATTCTTGGACATAGGCCAACCTAGGGCCATTTTAAAACACTCAAGGTCAACATTCAAAGTGATGGATATCTAAAAAGGACATCCTTAGGACTAAGGTGCTCCCACCCATGTTCGGGTGTTTTTGGCCCCAAAAACTAGGAATGCTGAGGAATTAAATTTATTTTCCCAATCTAGACTCAAAATGATCAAATTATGAATATAATTAAAATTTTATATGCAAAATAGTGTGAAAACATAGTGCAAAATTGTCAAGGGTGACAATTTGTGATGCTACATTTAGCTCCCACTTTAGTGAAGGTACGATCTTATGTTCATACTCACACTAAAGGAATGGAGAAGATAGGTTTCCTTATCAAAACACTGAAGATACGGGATGACACCAAGTTGAGAGATGTGATAGCCCCCAAACTTAGGATCCTATCAATTCACAATGTCAAGATAAACATGTCATACACATAAAGTAGATATATCATAGGAAAGACAAGGCATAATTTGATCATGCATAGGACATACATTGAGCAAACAATGGATTACACATAAAAGCATGCATAATGTAGACACAAATAATACAAGGAATACACACAACAAACATGTGGAATACACAAAATAGACATGTGTGAAATACACGAAGCAAACACAAGGCATACACATGGAATACATGAGGCAAACACATGAAATACATGAAGCATACATGATACACACATGAAGCAAACACATCACACACATGAGGTAAACATGGAGCAAACATGAAGCATAGAGCATATAACAACAATGTTAGTAAATACCATTTAGAACTTAATATATGAGTTAACAACGTAAGGAGACCTCAGTATGCAAGGTTGTCTCAATTACCAAGTGTCATCTTTGGAATGCACAAACACATAGAGGAATTCTAAAAAAAGTCAATATAAACAAAGGTCATGCACATTAAAAAGCCCCCATGGATCACAAGTTATCAAGTTGTGTTATGCTAGGTGACCATGGATATGATAGGTAAAAGTATCATAAAGCACATAGGCTAGCAAGTTGTGTTATGCTAGGTTGCTCATGAGATACATGGATCTACAAACTAACAAGCTGCATTATTCCATATAAAATAATAAATAAAAGGTCCCATAAAGCACACAAGCTAGCAAGTTGTGTTATGCTAGGTGACTGTGAATAGTGCATAAATGTTTAAAATGGATAGGTGATATTCCCCCCCTTAAAATGTTAGCATACTTTCTATGCTAATAATTTAAGGAAGGGTAAGTGCAGAAAGATCAGGGGCCAAAAAGGGATCTTAAGTGGCCACTTTTTTTCGGAAATCAAGAAATATTGTCCTTGGATGAGAAATTGAGGATAGTTATACTCAAAATTTTAAGATGCAACAAAATAAATGTTCGTAGTGCTACAAGTCTACTTTCTAAACTACTAATTTTTTTGAAAATGGTAGAGATTAAGGGGTTCAAAAAGGGAGCCACAAAAATTGGTGTTGCTTTTTGTCAAAAAAACATAACACAACATCTTTTGTGGCTCCCTCAAAAGGTTAAATTTTTTTTGGTATTTTTAAAATCGTTTCAGTGAGAAATTAGCTAACATCATGTAGTTTATGCTTGATTTTTCTGATAATTTTTTAATGAATATTTGATTTTTTTACTAATTTTCAAAGTGGACACATCCTGAAAAATAGAATTTTGGCTATGCTACGCCTATAATTTTTGAAAACTAATTGAAATTCATTTTTTTTAATATGTGTAGAATGAAGTCTAGTTTAAGAAAATGTAATTTATTTGAAATTTCAATGAATGGTTAAAAAATAAAGTAAAAAATACCAAACATTGGTTTTTGACAAAAATGGACACACAATCAAAAGAAAGTAAAGATGAAAGCCTTAACATTGTCAAAATGTGAAAAAAAATACATCGTTAAATAGATAAGAGAGAGCTTAACATTACCCTGGTGTTCGATTTACTCGACCTTGAAACACATGCAAACCTGATGGTTAGCACGAATGAGATTATGTGAAAGTTTGTAGAATATGCAAAAACACTTCTTTGGATGTTGGAAAGGCACTCCAAGCCTTTGGGTTGGAAATACAAAGAAAATCCAAGCCAAAGGATTGGGGATTACCAAAGCAAGAAAAAATGTGAGCACATTATAACGTGCTCGTGTTATTTGAATGCATTGAAAAAATGCAGGCATGTTATAATGTGCTCGCATTTTGGTTTACATTGAAATTTTTTCTTCTCTTTTTTTTATGTTTCTTCTTGATATCTTTCAAGGAAACCATATACATGAAATGGCATTTACATATGGGCATTTAATTTCTTATACTTTAAGTTATATTTCATGTATATAGTTTCAGGATGTTTGAGAGTGGTTCAGATCTCTAGGAGTTATAATGAAAATTCTAGTTTTCTTATCTTACAAATTTTCAGAATTAGTCAAATTTTAGTAATCAACATGTCAAATTTCAGTAATCAAGAGGTCAAATTTCAGTAATCAACAAGTTTTATTATTTCTCTTTCTTTATCTCACTCATTGTTTATCCCTTACACTCTAGACCTCTCTCTTACTATCTCCATCCCTTTATTTGACTCTCTCTCTCTCTCCTTCCCTCTCTACTTCTCTATATCTCCCCTCTCCCTCTCTCTACCTACCCCTCCCTCCATCACTCCCTACCACTCTCTCTATTTCTCTCTATCTCACCTCTCTCTCACCTCCCTCTCTCTCTCTCCATACTTCTCTCTCCCTCTTTTCTTCCCTATCTACTCTCTATCTCCCAATCCCTCTCTCTACCTACCTCTTCATCCATCACATCCTACCACTCTATCTCACCTTTCTCTCCCTCCCTACCTCTCCCTCCATCCCTCATTCATTCTCTACTTCTCTCTCTCTATCCTCTCTCTCTCTCTACCTCTCCTTCCCTCTCTACTTATCTCCTCTCTCCCTCCATCACTGTCTTTTTTTTATCTCTATCTCACCTCTCTTTCCCTCCCTCTCTACTTATCTATATCTCCCCTCTCCCTCTCTACCTACCTCTCCATCCATCACTACCTACCACTCTCTCTCTATTTCTCTCTATCCCACCTCTCTTTCACCTCCCATTCTCTCCATCTATACCTCTCCCTCTCCTTCCCTCTCTACTCTCTATCTCCATAATCCCTCTCTACCTACCTCTCCATCCATCTCCCTCTCTCTATCTCCCCTCCCTCTCTCTCTACCTACCTCTCCCTCCATCACTCCCTACCACTCTCTATATTTATCTCTATGTCACCTCTCTCTCACCGTCTCTCTACCTTCCTCTCCATCCATCACACCCTACCACTCTATCTCTACACCTCTCTATCTCACCTTTCTCCCCCTCCCTCATTTCCTCTCTACTTCTCTCTATCTCTCCTCTCTCTTTCTACCTCTCCTTCCCTCTCTACTTATCTTTATCTCCTCTCCCCCTCTCTCTACCTACCTCTCCCTCCATCACTCTCTTTGTTTCTTGCTATATCACCTCTCTCTCCCTCCCTCTCCCTCTCTACCTACCTCTCCATCCATCACTATCTACCAATCTCTTTATTGATCTTTATCTCACCTCTCTCTCACCTCCCGCCCTCTCCATCCATACCTCTCCCTCTCCTTCCCTCTCTACTCTCTATCTCCCTAATCCCTCTCTACCTACCTCTCCATCCATCACTATCTACCACTCTATATACAAGTCTCTCTATCTTACTTCTCTCCCTCCCTCCCTCATTTCCTCTTTACTTATCTCTATCCCTCTCTACCTAGATCCTTCATCTACTTCTCTCTATCTCTCTCTATCTCTCCTTCCCTCTCTAATTATCTCTATCTCTTCTCTCTCTCTCTCTCATGCATTAGAAGATGTGTGGTTGATAGATTTAGGTGCATCCTTTCACATGACCTCTCATAGATGTTGGTTTTTGAAGTATGAAGAGTACAATGGAGAGAAGGTGTACTTGGGTGATCACTCTCAGTTGAAGATCATTGGTTGTGGAAGAGTCAAAATTAGATTTATTGATGGAAGATTGAATGGAATTGATGGTGTCTTGCATATCCTAGGTTTTCAAAACTTGCTTTCTGCAACTAAACTGAATGATTTGAGAGTGCAAGTTGCTTTCTTTGGTGGAGGATGCAAGATGACAAGAGGAGTTATGGTGTTGGATAAGGGTGTTTGACTTGGCACTTTGTACAAGTTGGATGCATGCACTATTCAGTGCAATAGTTCTTCTAACATGCCAAAGAAGAGACCTTTGGATTCTTCATCCTCACCATCAGATCGTGTAGAGCAGAAGTTTGTTGCAGCTACATCTGATGTTCGTACATTTTGGGTACCTAAGGGTGCTCATTCCATAGAAATGAAGCTTCCTGTAGATAAGACAATGTTATGGCACCAAATACTTGGTCACATTGGTGAGAAGGGTTTGATAACCCCAAAGAATAAGAGCCTTGTTGAAGGCCTTGATGATTGTAATCTTGACTTCGAAGTTTACGAACATTGTGTTTATGGAAAACAAAACCATGTTTCTTTTTACTCTAGTTCTCACAAGTCTTCTGGGGTTTTGGACTATGTTCATTCAAATGTTTTTGGTCCTATGAATGTTCCTTCATTATCAAAATCTATATATTTTGTTTCTTTCATAGATGATTACAGTAGGACATTTGTTTATTTTCTCAAAAGTAAAGCTAAAGTCTTTAGTCAATTTAAGGAGTTTAAGGCCTTGGTCGAAAATTAGACTAGCAGAAAGATTAAGTGTTTGAGGACAGACAATGGTGGTGAGTTTTATTCTACAGAGTTCAACAAGTTTTGTAAAGAGTATGGAAGATATATAAGAAAACTCCATACACTCCATAGAAAAATGGAGTTGCAGAGAGGATGAACAAGACATTGATGGAGAGGGCTAGGAGTATGTTGAGTGGTTCTAGCCTTGAGTAGAAGTTCTGGGCTTAAGTGGTAGCCGCTACATGTTATTTGATCAATAGATCTCCTAGATCAACACTTGTTGGAAAGAAACCCATGGAGGCGTGGTTTGGTAAAATCCCTTTGATGAGACATCTTAGAGTATTTAGTTGTGAAGCTTACACTCATGTTCCGATTGAGAAGAGATCAAAGTTGGATAATAAGGTAGTTAAGTGTATCTTTATCGACTATGGTGTCAGTGTGAAAGGGTACAAGCTTTAAGATCTAGAAGCTCAAAAGGTTCTCTACAGTAGAAGTGTGATTTTCAGAGAGATGAAACCTTTCGCTATTGAGCTACAACCAAAGAAAGAGAAGAAATAGAAGAAGGAGGTAGTTCATATTGTACACCTACTTCAAAGAAAGATGAATTGCGAACTCCTGTTGGACCTAATGATGAGGAGAGATCAAGCAGCTCTAAAAGTTCCGAAGAAGAAGAAGAACCTCAACCTCAACCTTTGAGGAGATCTACACGAGTTAGGCGACAACTGGAAAGATTTGGTTATTCATTATTGGATTCTAGTTGCATTTTTTCTTTGATTGCTAAATCTGATGAGCCTAGGATTGTTAGAGAGGTTATGGGTATGAGTGATGTAGATTCCTAGATGAAATCCATAGACAAGGAGATGGCTACATTAAGGAAGATCAATACTTGGGATCTGGTACCTTTTCATGTTGGATGCAAACCTGTTGATTGTAAATGGGTGTTCAAGAAAAAGTGTGGTCTTGATGGCAGTGTTGAGAAGCATAAGGCACAGTTGGTCGTTGAGGGGTTTTCAGAGGTGGTGGGAATTGATTATGGTGAGATATTATCTCTTGTTGTGAAGCTGACATCTATCTGGTTCTTGTTATCACTTGTAGTAGTGCATGATTTAGAAGTGGAACAAATGGATGTAAAGACAATATTCCTTCATGGTGACTTGGAGGAAGAGATTTACATGTCACAACAAGAGCATTTCATTGAAAAAGGTAAAGAAAATTTGGTTTACAAACTGCATAAGTCTCTTTATGGTCTGAAACAATCTCCTAGAATGTGGTACTAGTAGTTTGATGCTATGTGTTGTCATTGGAATTTCAAAGATCTAAATCTGACCATTTTATGTATTATAAATCTGATAATGGTCACATTCTCATTATTGTTTTATACATAGATGATATGTTATTTATTGGGAATAGTAAAAGTATGATTTTAGATTTGAAGTTTCAATTATCAACACAGTTTGAGATGAAATACTTAGGTGCAAGTAGGTACATTCTAGGAATGGATATCATGAGAGATAGAGCTAACATAAAACTTTGGTTAAGTCAGAGCAAGTATGTGAACTCAGTGTTGGAGAAATTCAACATGGAAGATTGCAGACAATTAGTTGTTCCTATGATGAAGAGGACAAAGCTTTCTGTGAATGATTATCCAAAATCTCCTACCAAGATGGAGCACATGACCAGAGTACCATATGCAAGTGTTGTTGGCAGTTTGATGTATGCTATGGTGTGTATGAGACTTGACATTTCCCAAGTAGTGGGAGTCCTTAGTCATTTTATGGCTAATCCTACATAGATACATTAGGATGCAATTAAGAGAGTGTTCATATATTTACAAGGTACTTTCAAGTATGCCTTGTGTTTTCATGGTCATCCTATTGGACCTCAACATTCTTTGAGTATTTGTGGATATGTGGATTCAGATTGGGCAAGTGACATTGATAGCAGAAGATCCACCAATGGTTACATGTTTATGCTATTAGTTGGGTGAGTAAGCGGTAGGTTGTAGCTGCTTTTTCCACAACAAAAACATAGTACATGACAGCCACTCATGCTTGTAAAGAAGCCATTTGGCTTAATAGATTGTGTTATGATATTGGTTTAGATGTAGGACTGATTATTGTTTGTTGCGATAGTTAGAATGCCATTTTCTTAGCAAAGAATCCTACATTCCATGCCAAAAGAAAGCACATTGATGTTCAATATCATTTTGTTTGTGATATGGTAGAAGATGGAAAAGTGAACTTGGAGAAGGTTGACACTTTGGCGAATGTTGCAGATGCATTGATGAAACCAGTGAGCACAAAGAAGTTCAAAGGGTGTTATGATTTCATAGGCCTTGGGGCCCTAAGCAAATGATTCCATATGAATCTTGGTAGGTATTCAACAAGTGGGAGAATGTTGGGATTAAGGTGTCTCAACCTGAGAGTCCTAACATGTTAAATTTAATGTATTATTATATTTATTTGTATTATTTAATTATCTATATTGTCATGTCATAAATTGGGACCCATCAGCTGGGTGGCATCCTTGTTGGAGCTGACTGGATGAAACATCATCATCCCAAGTGGAGATAGGTGTCCCACTTTGGAATCTTTGACCTATGATAGATTCTATGATGCGCCACAAGGCATCTTTGTGTATGGAGAAATTTTGCACCCAAGTTGGGTTATGATAGGCTGTAAGATCATAAGATATTTTGGTCAATTATGATGGATTCTATGACGGATCTTATAGAAAATTTTATGGAAAATTTATGACAATTGTAAGGCATCTGTCATAAGCCATTATTAGCATATTTTGGGTGCCCAAGCTTGAGGAGAGAATATTGCATGTTATGACGGTTGTAAGAGGTGTAGGGGAATATTGTACAAGTGTCTATATTCATGTCTATGGTGTAGGATATTGTGCCATGTGGATTTGGACACCCATCCTCTTCTAGATGCTTCTTCTAGCTTGTATCTCTCTATATATTATATGCCTGTCATTGTAGAATGCATAATTTGTTTGTAGGTAATGAAGTGTTTCCAAATTCACTCTAGAACATGTGTTTGTTTAGAAACACTTGTTGAAGAATCTTTGTAGTTGGGGCTGCATTGTAATCCTTATTTCAGATAATACAGTAGTATTGTGCTTTTGGAGGGTGGGGTTTTCACCTAAAATGGTTTTCCCCACGTATATCTGGTGTCATTGTTTTATGTGTTCTTGTTGTTCTACCTACTTTCTCTCTATGTTTCTATTACGGTAACTATATAAGATGTTGCTAGAATTTTTGGTAAAGTTCTCCCCTACTTAGATTAGTGTAGGAAGTTGTTTCCGCTCACCCAACTTCCTTTTCGTGACTATAGGCCTTTACATTTTTATTAGGAGGAGAAACCAAAGGATTGACCTCATTAATGACACCATCTACATGTATTGTATTATTATCAAACAAACATTTCACCATATGTTTCAAAACTATACAAACTTGAGTATGATGTCCAGTAATCCATAAACTTATAAAATGCATTCTCCTTATAGTTGCTAGGGAGCCCTTTGTTTGAATCTAATATACAAATAGGTAGAAGAATAATCAAATTACAAAGTAACAAAATTTGAAGTATAATACATAGATTATTGTAGCTTAGTAAACTTTCTAAAAATATAAGGCTTAAAGTATGACATGTTGAGAATATTATCCATATGATACACATTGTCCTTTTTGTCTATAGAATCATTACCCTTTGAAAAATTATTAGAATTTTAGAACTCGGAAGTGTAAGAAGGCGTATAAGAACCATGAGAGGATGAACCACACTTAAGAATATTAAACATAAACAATTTCAATTGAATATTCTTCACATGAGCATAAATTTTCACAAAAGAAGCAAAGTATTAAAATATGCATTGTCTCAAAGAGGTGGAAAGAATCCCCCTAATAAAAATGGTTTGCATTTCATCATCATGAAGTTGATGGTGCAAATTAGAATATAATGACTAAATTATAATATCGTATTCATGTTTTTGCTCATTAGGTCCTTGGGCACACTCAAATAAATCAACAATAGTAGTCTTGAAATCCATATTAACTTTTAAGTGTTGAAGAAATTCTTTCGCTAGTCTCAAAAAATAATGAATAAATCCATGAGGTAAAAAGAAGAACCACTAAATAGCATAACCTTTTAAAGTGTGTGTGAATAAATTAGCTAAGACCTTATCTTAATTCACATAATCTAAACATGCAGTAGTGAAAGATTTAAAATGTGTATTAGTGTCACCTTTTCTATTATGCATTTGAAATCGAGGTGCCAAAAAATGACTAGGTAAAAGATAAATAACAATCTCAAATGCAAGGGATATAAGTTGTTCTTTCACATAGTCACCTTTATCTTGCCTACACAAATTACACACCACTTGATCTAGATTTTGAGTAAGTGTATCCAAGGTAGATGTAAGAATGGTTTGAGGTACACAAGTTTGGATATACATAGGTAAGTTGGAAAAAGAGTGATAAGGCACAAACATGGTCATGTAGTAGGAAGAATGTAGTGTGGTATGAAATAAGGTAAGGAATGAGCTATGTGAGTAGAAATGAAAAAACAAATAGAATGGAAGATGACAATAGTAGAGGTAGGAATGCCACTAACAATAGGAAAGAAAGACAAAACATTAGTGATGGAATTAGAAATGGTAAGAAATACAAAGACCATGTGTAGTCATGACACTAGTAGAGATAGCATTAAAGGCGGGTGAAATGGTAGTGGGATGGAAGGAAATAGGAATGGATGCAGAAATCTCAAGATGTGAAGTAGGCAAAAGAAGGGGCTCCATCATAGTAGAAGGATAAGTGAAATCAAGAGGCATAACCTATTTGGGAATGCAATTAGGTACAAAGAGAGCGCACCATTCAAAAAACCAAAAGGAATAACTTTATACATGAATTCCTTGGAGCACTTTCCACCTAAATAACTTAGTAAGTAATAAACCATGAAAATCTTGAACCAATTCTTAGTCCATTATTTGCTTTAGCTAAACTAGCAAGCTCATGGGTAAGTTTTTGTTGTTCCAGACATAATTCATGGTCATAATATTTAACCTCATGTTCAATAGTAGTGTGTATGGGAACATTATTAGGAACATCATCCTTGCTAGATTAGGTCATCTGAGGATTCAAATGAGGGTTTCTTCTTGATAAAATTTGAGGATTTGGATGAGATTTTAAAATGTAAACAAGTCATGAAATCGTAAAGGACAAAGGATATAAAAGATGCAAGATCTAATATATAAATAAAATAAAATCAACAAGTGATTGGATTTAACAATAAATCAACACATGAAACCATCGAGGTGAAACATAAGGATGGTAGGGTTGAGTGAAGTAAAATCACTTGATTAAGCACAAAGATCTTGAGGAATATATAGCTATGAAGCTAAGAAAAAGGGAATTAAAATCCTAATGACATATAAACATATAATACAATAAAAAAATTAGATTGAAACACTCTAATACTAGCAGTCGCATGCACAGGCATGCAACGATCAGCCGATAGGGGTTCACCGCAAATGGCTATTCAATGGGAAGTAAGAAACAAATTTTTTTTCATAATGCAATGTGAAATATAAATAATCAATAATATTTACAATTGTTTGATTGAGTCAAGAAAGGGAAAGTGTGTTAATAAGCCAATATGAAATAATGTGAGGTTAGTTCATAGTAGGAGGTGAACCTTATGATTTTGGACTTTACCTAGGATAAAATAGGTGGAGTAGATCGTAATGAAGAGAGATGTTGAAAAATCAATTTATATATTATTATGGATAATTAGATGGATAGATCAAGCATATCGATACATATGTATTAAAGTTAAAGCCAACCTATGTGTGCATTGAAAGATATCAATTTGAATCACCTAACTTGAACATATTATAAATCACTTAATTTTGGTGTAGAGATTATTTTATATGTCTTCATTTATTTTGAGCATTGTAAAGAATTTTAAACCTCATGTTATAGTCCACTTGTCCGTTCTTATCTCACATGTGATGCATGCAAGATTAAGAACCATTTGCATAAAACAAAAAAAATGATCTTTGCATCTCCATATCAAAATTAATTAGTTGAAAATTGATTATGAAAATATAAAATAAAACCATAGGTCATGTTGAACGAATCTTATTATTTGCAATGTATCCATTAATTTTAATTTTAATTAATTAATCATCAATAAATTTTTTTATTAATATGTAATATTTAATAATTTTAGTTACAATAGTTATTTAAAATTGATTTTAGTTAATAATTTTAGGAATCACAGGTAAATGACAGATAATTGGGAATCCATAGTAAATTAGTTCTCAATGAATACAATTTTTTAATAAATTTATTCTTAAAAAATTACAATTGAAAAATTAAATAAAATTTAAGTTTTTAAATAATTAATTTTTGTAATAATAATAATTTCTCTCCAAAATTTAACCTATATGATAAAATTTTATCTCTATTTTAGTTTTATATTTATTAGACCTAGATGCACATCTATATTTGAATTTTTTGTCTAGGTTAATCAATCAATTGATTGATTATTATTTAATTATCTTAAGATACATATGCATACAAATGCATGGCAGACTTGAAGTTGTGGATTAAATAATATTTATGAAAAGTATGGAACATTTAAGGATTCTCCATTTTTAAAGAGTTATTAGTCATGCCTTTAATTACTAATATTCAATAAAAAAGTTAGTCCATAACTTTAGGTATGCCATATTTTTTGCAATGCTTATGTGGTACTAGATAATTTATTACTTTGATGTTATTTATTTTGATTATTTTTTATTTAAATATTAGTTATGATGGTCATCACTAATGCCTTTTTTCAAAAAAGAAAGATCTTTAATATTCAATACTTTTTATAAGTAGTATTTAGTCCATAATTTTGGAAATAAAGTATTATTATGCATGTGATTTATGGGTTAGTAGCCAAATAAAATGGAGACAAGTAGAAATGATTCAAAAGTAGTCAATTACAAGGAAATTAAAAATAAAAATATCAGTTTTTTATGAATTGCTTCTAGTAAAAACATGCTCCTTAATTGGTGTAGGAATTATGGTTTGATTCTTTAGATATTAAAAATTTGAACAAATGGAAGTAAATAGATGTCCTAACACCAAAGAAATCGTGAACAAAATAAAAAGGACTTAGATAAAACAAAATAATAAATGGATAACCAAATAGAACAACAACTTGAATTGTTGTCCAAATAAAAACAAATATGTAAATGCATTTATTCAGGAAGAAAGCAAAAATATTATATTGATAGATAAATTTTATACCATTTGATCAGCACAAAAAGGAAATTATATGGGGGAAAATATCACTTAGAGAGTAAAGATGTTCATAGTCCAATCAAAGACTCACTCACACCATCTTTGATCCAAAATAAATAAATAGACCTCACCAAAAGAAGAATGCGATGACACTATACACATATTTTGCATTGTTAGAATAATTGAATTAAAAGGTATGCCTTGTTTTAAGGTGATGTGACCAAAGTCTCAAGTGCTTCCCCACTACTTGCTATGACATGAGAAACATGTTATTATAGACTATGTTTATGGAAGCCAAGTGTATACAAGGATTTGTGTACACATGTATCTATGTAACAACAAATATATGGCGTTAAAAGCAAAAGCACAAAACCCACGCTCATTATCCTCCCTACCAATTGGCATCATGGAGCCTCGTGGACTCTAGCCAAACCCTCGAGCAAGAAAAGTATGAAACTCCCACGAGAAATTTCATGGAGTTTCATCATACATCACACAATAACAATGTTGGGGAAAATCTAGTGTTTTCACATATGATCTCTCATATTGTAGTGTTTTCTTTGCTGTAATAACTTAAAAAAAATAGGTGTCCTAATTTTTGAATGCTTTTGCATGCTTTAGCCTAGTTCTTGCAAATAGAAGATAGGGGTATGTTAGTGGACGAGAAAGCAAAATAAAAAAAGGAAGCATAAAAAGTAAGTATATGTGTAAAATCAATATAGACAATTTGAAACTAAAAATAATTATCAATATTTAAAATGGGTTCACCAAATGTATTTATTGATAATGGAAAAGTTTTTTACTTACATGTATTGTTGATGGTGTTTAACAAAGGCAAGCAACATTGGATCAAGATGTTGGACCATTAAAGAATTTGAAATAGACAATTTACAATACATTAATTTTCTTGAATGTCTATTGTATCTGTGCAACATTATAAAGGAAATAATATAGATACACAATAAAAGAGGTTAGCATTATCTGTTGTAAATAGAAAGAGATAAAATGGAACATTTTGAATACATGGAATCGTGGTAAAGAATTGTGTATAAGTAATCTATTGGAGAAGTTGAAAAGAGAGTTGTGGGAACAACGAAAAATGCAATGGATAGAGTAGAGTATGTTTTTGGTAGATAAGTGCATGCGAGAATTTGTGTGTTTATGTATATAAGCAACAACAAATATATGATGATGGAAGGAAAAAGAACTAAACCCATGCTTGTTCTCCTCCCTATCATATTGGCATCATGAAGCCTCGCGGGCTCTAGCCAAACCCCTGAGCAAGAAAGGCAGGTAAGGTCCATGGAAAATCTCATGGACTCTTATCATATATCACACAATAACAAAGTTGGGGAAAAACGGGTGTTCTCAAACAAGATCTCTAATATTGTAGTCTTTTTTTTGTTGTGACAACTTGACGAAAATAGGTATCCCGATAAAGAATTGACATCATGGGATTTAAATATGGCTGGAGAAACATGGATAGATGGAATATATAGAAGAGTTTATAATAACTAAAAAGGTGCATCTAACTTCACAAACATATATATAGGTATTTTTTTTTTTTGCAAGTGCTTATATTTGCATTGCATGGCTAAGATGTATATGTAGAAATGTGTTTGCGAAACATGGGCACATATTACAACCAGTAACTGTAGACATCAAAAAATTGTCCTCTTACAACACTTGTCTTGGCATTACATCATTTAGGCATCTTGTAGCATGCTTTGCCCTAGGTACCCATGTCATCATCTATTTAATTAAATAAATTTTATTTATTTAATTAAAGTCATAATCATTTCCATCCATTCCTCTAATGTTAATTAAATAGTTTATATTATTTAATTAATTAAATCATTTCCATCAATTCCTCTAATGTTAATTAAATAATTTATATTATTTAATTAATTAAATCATTTTCATCCATTCCTCTAATGTTAATTAAATAATTTATATTATTTAATTAATGAAATTATAAATTCAACGTTAATTAAATAAATCCAAAATTTATTTAATTAATAAAATCCTAAAAATATCTTCTCGCTTTCTTTCCAAATCTAAACTCATGTGTATCTAATTAATTCATCAATTATCCTTCTCATTTTTTTCAGGATTTATTTCCTTTGAAAGAGAATCAAAATCTTTCTATTTTTTTCACATCTTATCTTATCTTGTTTTATTTCCTTTAAAACAATAAATCAAAATCTTTCTATATTTCAAAAATCTTATCTCATCTCGTTGTATTTCCTCTTTTGAAAAAAATCAAATCATTATCAATCTTATCAAATCTTATCTCTGTCCATATCAAAAATCTATAAATCAAACCTTTCACAGGCCATTTGGAAAAAAATCTTCAGACATCCTTATGCTGTCAAAATCATTCTTCCATCGAATCTTCTTCTAGCATCTTCACTCTGTCAAAATCAGTCTTCAATCGCCATCTATCATCTTCATCAAGTTGTTATGCTGTAGAATTGAGCAACCAACACCTCCTCTACAATAAACCTTCGAAATCTTGCATCCTTGTGCAGGTGGAGAAGAGCCATGGAAATCAATCAACACTAGTTTGAAAATCGGTTTGCAGTTTATTTGTTTACTATTTTTATTTTCATTCTAGTTTGTACTTCATGGTGCTTGATAGGATTTAATTTGTTTATTGTCTTCAATGCATTTAAACTCTTTGGATTATCTACCTATCTACATTTTGGCGCCCACCGTAGGGCCTTGCCCCATTTTTAACATTTATCTGCAGGTTTTCTGACAGGATTTCGCGTTCTGAAATTTGGCTTTCTGACAAAAATTATCATTTTAGCACATCCGAGGGTTTCTGTAGTGCATACAAGGGTTTATTTAGTGCATACAAGGCTTTTAATGGTGTTTTTGTAGGTTTTTATTGACTTTGTTTTGCAGATCTGTCAGTTTTTGGATAAAAACCTCAGGTTTTACCAATTTCTTCATATCTTCTACAAAGCTACGAATTTTTCTACAATATTTTTACAGTGTCTTGTGCATCATCTCAAGAAGATACAAAAAAAAAATAAAGGGTTTATCGTCATTTTTGTAGGAGTTATTGTAATTTTATTTTTTTTCATAAAATTGGTTTTCTGGACGAAAATTGGCGAATGTTTCAAAAAAAATTATATTTTTGGAAATCTCTTTAAATTCTAGTAGGGGTCTATGTTTTATAGATTTAATTTGGAGGTCAAATACAATGCGAAAAAATCTGATCTTCATTTTCTGTATGGTTTTCACAAATCCGCGTTTCTGAGAGCAAAACAAGGAATTTTTTTGACTTCTTTACATTTTTGGAAAGCTCTCAGAAAATTAGTAGAGATCTCTTCTTTGAGTTTTCATTTTTCAGATCAATAAAATCATCAAATAATGAAATCTAATTCGGCTATGTCAAAAACATGTATCTGAAATTACAATTTTCTATTGAGCTTGTTTTTTTTTCTTTGGCTACATTATAATATTATTATTTTTGATCTTGTAGGTGATCATAAGGAGCTCTAGTAGCATCAATATCACTCACAACAACAATTTGGAAAGAAAAAAATAACTAGGTGCACTCGTTTCATCCTTCATCTTTTAATCATTGTTTGTCACACATTTGGATTTGGGCTCTTAAAACAAATCTTGTTTTCAATCACATATCAAAAAAATTGAGGCTAAAATTAACCATTGTCTTCCATCACATCTTGATTTGGGATCTAAAAAGAACAAGTGCTTGAACTGTTTTACACACATTTCATTTCTAATATAAGGGAAATTAATCATTGTGAGCGTGAATCAAGTGTGTGTGTGATCACAAGCACCTCACTTGGTTTGCTTTTGTCAAACCCTTTATAGGAGGCCTGCTAGGGGATTTCATCACCCTTGGGAATGACCTCAATCGAAGTGTGAATTGAAAGACACGCTTGTTTGGAAGTTGAAATCTTATCACTCTTGGCTAAGCCCTGAAGAACTTTATACCTTTGGGAAGTGAAGGTGAAGGGTGGGTTACCCCTTTCTCCCGGCTGGGTGGCAGGGTTTTGCTTTCAAATCATCATTAGTCAACCTTGTGTAGCCTAGTTTGAGACCTATTTGGCCATACCCCACTTGACTAGTCATAGGGCTTGTTGATGTGTCTTCCATGTGTGCTTGTTTAATAATCATCATTACATTCTTCAAATTTCAAAATTCAAACTTGCTTGTGTCTTGTGTGAGTGATTTATGTGTGTACATGTGTGATCATTCATTTAAACATTTCCAAATCAAGCTAAACACCAAACACATAAATACAAGTCACTCTACACGTTCTTCCAACACATTCATATCCAATCACTTTCATCCTAATCATTCTTCTTAGCCACATCCTATCCATTTCATCATAATCAATCAAGTCATCCAATCTAATCATTCCACATCATCACCATCACCACTTGTCAAAATGGTCATAATCATAAACAAGCCCAATCCAAATCATAAGCCCAAAATCATAATTCAAGGGGGCTATCCCTCTAGGCCAAATCATGAGACAAAACCTAAGCCCAAGATTATAATTCAAGGAGTCCCTTTCTATAGGCCAAATAATGAAACAAAACCAAAACCTAAAATCATACTTCGAGGGGCTCCTCCTACCACCTCTAATAATGGCATGAATGATGTTGCATACTTTGAGGAACAAATTGATACGCAAGAGCTTACACACATGTGTGACACCATGCCCACATTCGAACACAAATCCCTAGCATCCCAACTTCGAAACCTCCTTCAGACACTTCACCAAATACCCAAACCCCTAGACCATCAAACCATACAAAGCCTTGAAACCCTCTTCCAAAACTTTCAACAAATTAAATCACCTCAAATCCAACACCTCCTAGATCAAGCCAATCATTTCATTGCCACATGTCAAATTCAACAACCACAACATCATCCCCTATGCATTTATTGTCAACCAATGCCACCTCAACCTAATGTGTCATCCGCTTCCACCTCATACCAATCTAATCCATCCACTTCTTCATATGTCAATGCTACGTCAACCTATCAAGCCACATCACGACAAGCACATGTGAATTTAAGTCCACCTGGGCAACAAAATCAAGAGCCTTTAAGTCTTAATGCTACCTTTGACAAGGGGAACACCAATCTAGTTCATGCACCCTTACCATCATCCAATCAAAACCAAAACCCTAATCCAACACCTTCCACCCATACACCTACAAAGGATGTGACCCAAGGGCTACAAGCAAGGAATCAAACATCGCCATGTCATTCAACTCATACTCTTGAACATACAAAAGAGTCCTCAAACATCATGCCAAGTCCTTCAAGCCAACCATGTCATCCACAACCCCTTGAGCCAATTTGAGAGTCTCCCCTCTTAAGTCCAAGTCACCCTTTGTCATGCTCCTATATTGTTGACCATCAAGAACATGTCAAGTCTCTCCATGAGAAATCCCATTCCATTGCCATTCAAATAAGTCATGAGGTATGTCAAGAGAAAAATCCTAAATATGAGGAAACATTACCCCATTATCCACATAAAGATCAACACCCTCCTAATGATTCCATTCATAACATACCTAATACTATTCATGATCAATCTTCCATCTTTGATCAAGACCCCTTTTATGATCAAGAAGACCATGATGATCCTCTTAGCCAACTTTATGCATTCCATGGTCAAGAGCTTTCCACCTGACCCATCCATGATGCACAAACATCCACTTCCCTTGATGAGATATATGCCTCCCAAGCACACATAGAAGATCAAACAAATACCTTGGATCTAAGTGAACACAATGCTAATCAAGATCCTAATGATCCTCCATCACCCACTATCGACCCTATTGCAAGTCCTCCATCATATCCTGATGGTCTTTCCACCCTCATTCATGAATGTTCCTCCTTAGAACAACGAAAACCATTATCTTCCCTTGCTTCATTTTCTCCATCCAATAAGGAACTCGTGTCTAGTGTTCCACCTACACCTAGTCCCATTGTCCATTGCACACTCCAAAAAATTAACCACCAAGGTAAAGGTCTAGACCTTCATGAACAAGATATTTTGGAGCCCGTCCATGTCAAAGTCCCTCCACGCTCTTATAGCCTTGGACCTACACCCCAAGGACAACAACCTAAAGATATTGGTACTTCCTCCATGCATCCTAAGTCCACTTTCCATCATAAAGCCTATCATATGCCTAAAACATATGTTGTCATTCCACCACCGTCATCCTATAAATGTCAAAAGCATGTGACTATACACCTTCCACCATCCACTCTACCACCATTACTTCCAACTCCTAATATCCCTCGATCCACTCTACCACCGTTCCTTCCAACTCCTAAATTCCCTCCATCTAATCTACCTCCACTTCTCCCAACACCTAATATCCCCATTATCCAATCCCCTTATCCCTCCATCCATAAATACCCTAACATTCCTAATCATGACCAACAAATGCACACATTGTATAAACATGAAGCTTCCACCCATTCCACCATACCCATGGGATTCAAAAGCAATAATTTCAATGCCTCTACCTATAAAGTCAAAAATTCTAAGGGTTCTCATGCCTTAGGACATCAATACAAAAATTCAAAGAAAAATACATCCAAAAAGTTATATAAGCCCATACCTCCAAAAGTAAAGGCCAAAACTAAATTGGTTTGGGTCCCTAAGCAAAAGAAATCAAGTCAAATGAGGCATTCACATCACAAAATCCCAACCATCCACTTCCATCCCACATTCTCATTCCATTCAAAAGTCTCAAATTCCTAAAACCCACAAGCAAAATAAAAATCATAAAAATACTAAGTCTATGTGGGTACCAAAAGCACTACACCCTCCACCTCCTAAGAAAACATCTCCATTGCTTCCTACACCCCATCCACATCAAAAGCTTCAATGTTTATCACAATGTGTGCAACCATTGGTCATGGTTCCTTTCCATTTCACACCAATTCCACATACCCCCATCTCCTCACCCTTCACTCATTATCCTACATATCTCCCCCACCATCTTCCTATGGTCCATGCTTTTGGCTAAGCCTCCCCATTTATCTTTTCCATAAGTCCCATATAATCCCTATCATCTTCCCTACATAATATGTATCATAATCCATCATCTACCTACTCCATCTCCCTTTCATGTCATCCCTTACCAACATCTATGAGCATACTGACATTTGACATGGTCCATGCAATGACATTCATATCTAGTGGTACTATAACCTTTCATGGAACTAGACACTTGAGTCCCTCCCATCCGTATTCCCCTTCTCCTATCCAAAAAGTCAAAAAAAGTAAAAAACAAAAAAATTAAAAATGAAAGAAAAAAAAAAAGTAAAGAGAAATCCCTTCATCCAACGGTGAAAACCTGGTAAACAGCCACCTTGGATAAGTACCATGATGAAAACCTAGCAAATAGGCGTCATGTGTAGGTTGATCTTCTATGTCACTTACACTTGGGGGCACAATGTCTTATCTATCCAACCTATCATTTTCATGTCATATCATTTCCATCCTACCTACCATCTTTAGCCATCATACATACCTATCATATTGAGTCCATTCATTCACCCTTCTTCTTTTGATCTTGATGAAGATATAGGGGAAAAGGTTGAAACATGTTTTGGGTATCTCTTGACATACCTCATCCTATCTAAACTAATCATGTCATTATCCTGTTGTCATACATTTTATCTAGAACAATCATAAGTATTGTACCTAGAATGGGGCATGTTATTCTTATGTGACATAGTCTTTGGAAATCACATCCTTGCTCTCTTATCATGCATACATCAATTCCATTCACTATGACTTATCCTATCCTTTCCATCCATCTATCATGAGCCTTTTATCCCTTATCCCATCACCCACCCTTTCATCCATCAATCCCATCACCCTTGCACCTAGACTTGGTTTTCCCCTTGTCATTGGTATCTAGCACAAAGGCTACTCAAATTTTCATCCTTTGACACGTCTAAAACATTTCAAAAAGTCCAAAAAAAAATTCAAAACATTTCAAAAACCCAAAAAATACAAAAAAATCAAACATTTCAAAAATCCAAAAAAATCAAAACATTTCACAAGTCCAAAAAAATGGAAAAAGGTCCTAAAAAATACAAAAAAATCAAATAGCCAACAAAAATCCAAGCAATAAAATCAATCCATCCAATTAATTCTTCCAATTTCATCTACTTAATCCATCACCTCAATCCAATCATTCAACCATTCAACCAAATCAATCATCTTCATCAAAACCATTTGCATCCAATCAAATCAATCAAATCAATCCAAGCAAATATCCAAATGCAAGTCAATCCTTAATCCATACCAATCAAATCAATCAATCTTGTCAAATTATCCTAATCACATCCTTTGGTCTTGATCCTAATCTTCGTAAACCAAATCAACGGTCAATCAATCAATTATCATCATCCTTGTGTTGCTCTAGGGATATGCCGCTTCCCACAATGACAACACTATCATCATCAATCAATCAATCAATCAATAGTTTACAGCTTGACAGGGGCAATTCCTTGTTTGTTTTTGTATCATTTGTGCATGCTTGCTTGCTTGCTTGTGTGTGTTATCATTTTATCTTGCATTTGTATCAAATCCATATCATTCCAGCTAATATTCATATCTTGTGTGTGTTGGAATATCTTTTTGCATTATCCTTTGCATCTAAGGTCACATAATACCTTTTGTGCATTAGGACTTTAATGCTCTAAGCCTCTTTCCTCATACGTCTAGACAAGGTTGTATTACGCTGGGGCATGAGACACATTGTCACCTTGGTCCTTATATCTTGGTGCATAACGTCTAGTGCTACATCAAACATCATGGTTGCTCACCTTCATTGCAACATAACGTATCATTCATCTCCTTTATACACTTTCTATCTTGCATCAATCGTCTTATCCCTCCCTTTATCATTTCATTTCGAGAGCCTACCCGTGTTTGTTCAACCCACCTATCCTCTCGAGGGGGCATCATCATTCCATCATCCTATCTTTCTATCATTATCCATTTTCCTCTATCCATACCTTAACTTCTTTGAAATGATGTTACTCGACACAAATCTTATCATCTCGAACATCACTTGAAAGAGGGGCAAAATGTAGACATCAAAAAATTGTCCTCTTACAACACTTGTCTTGGCATTACATCATTTAGGCATCTTGTAGCATGCTTTGCCCTAGGTACCCATGTCATCATCTATTTAATTAAATAAATTTTATTTATTTAATTAAAGTCATAATCATTTCCATCCATTCCTCTAATGTTAATTAAATAGTTTATATTATTTAATTAATTAAATCATTTCCATCCATTCCTCTAATGTTAATTAAATAATTTATATTATTTAATTAATTAAATCATTTTCATCCATTCCTCTAATGTTAATTAAATAATTTATATTATTTAATTAATGAAATTATAAATTCAACGTTAATTAAATAAATCCAAAATTTATTTAATTAATAAAATCCTAAAAATATCTTCTCGCTTTCTTTCCAAATCTAAACTCATGTGTATCTAATTAATTCATCAATTATCCTTCTCATCTTTTTCAGGATTTATTTCCTTTGAAAGAGAATCAAAATCTTTCTATTTTTTTCACATCTTATCTTATCTTGTTTTAATTCCTTTAAAACAATAAATCAAAATCTTTCTATCTTTCGAAAATCTTATCTCATCTCGTTGTATTTCCTCTTTTGAAAAAAATCAAATCATTATCAATCTTATCAAATCTTATCTCTGTCCACATCAAAAATCTATAAATCAAACTTTTCACAGGCCATTTGGAAAAAAATCTTCAGACATCCTTATGCTATCAAAATCATTCTTCCATCGAATCTTCTTCTAGCATCTTCACTCTATCAAAATCAGTCTTCAATCGCCATCTATCATCTTCATCAAGTTGTTATGCTGCAGAATTGAGCAACCAACACCTCCTCTACAATCAACCTTCGAAATATTGCATCCTTGTGCAGGTGGAGAAGAGCCATGGAGATCAATCAACACTAGTTTGAAAATCGGTTTGCAGTTTATTTGTTTACTATTTTTATTTTCATTCTAGTTTGTACTTCATGGTGCTTGATAGGATTTAATTTGTTTATTGTCTTCAATGCATTTAAACTCTTTGGATTATCTACCTATCTACAATAACCAGAAAAGAAAAAAATATAGTCATGTACGAAATGAAAACCAGGCCAACCATGACATTGCAAATGGTTTAGTTGAATGGAACAACATACACCATTGTCGTGTGCTTGTAGGGATAAATAATGTGATGCAATCAACAAATTTTTTGTTCTCTCACAAGCACATGAAAATGGTGTGTGGTTGCCCTCCACAATCACATAAACCACAATCTACAATGGTTGTAAAAGGAGAAATCTTAAATGCCAATTTTTTTGTGGGAAAACAATACATTTGAATTCAAAAAAGATATTCTACTCTACCCATTGCATTTTTGTGCATGTGTGTATAGTTATCTTTTCAGCTTATCTAAAAGATTATTTACATACAATTGTTTATCAAGATGGAAATTTTTCCTAAAGTTATAACAACATTTATATTATGTGATTCTAAATGTATTTATATAAAAAATATAATTGCAATCTAAGGAAGCATATAGTAAAAATGGTCATCGAATTGACAAGCCAACTGTTATATAGATTGCCAACTATTACATAATGAATAGTTTGCTTTGCGAAACTGGGAAAAAGAATATCATAAAACATATTGGTACTTGACACAAGCAATCTATGTAACAGTTTGTTTTGCAGAGGGTTGTATGAATTGTGGAGGTGCATATGTTGTAGGCAACAATACCTATAGGGGGCAATGTGAGCAGCAGGATATTGCATCCAATAGTAGAGGCGTTTATTTGTTGTCTTATATAATTTATCAAAAAGGATTTACTAGTGCCAACTGTTCCTTGAATGATCATGCAGAGAGGGGCTTTAGGGGAAGGTTGCATGTGATGGGATTGGATGATCTGAAGAGCTAGTTACTGTTTTGGTGAAAGTTGATGGGATGATGTATTTACAGGCAAGGATTGTATCATAGCTTGCTCACATTGTGCCCTGGCCGATGGAATGAACTGCAAAGCAATATTATGAAGTTGTTCAGGAACATGGTTTGTATTCCATGAATGGTTCATATCAAAGTCTCGCCTACCCAACAGTTGGAGCTAATTTGTACTAAAGTTAGTAGTAGCACCAAGCCGAGACAAAACTTCCCATTCATATTCATCCATAGAAGGTTGATGGTTCAAATCATCACTATCATTGCCATGTTGTTCTGCAGTGGTGGATGTAGTTGGAATTCTATTAACATGCCAAGGATGATAACCAGTTGTTTTAAAAACTTTCCAATTTTGTATTGTCTTGTTTGACAAGACCTATCTCTGTGTGTATGTTTTAGAAAGGTTTGTATAACATAAGTTCAGTCCAACAAAATGTGTCAAATATTTTCGTATCTTCAAGGGGGGCAGCCTTGAACAAGGGGTACACAAGAACAATTGTAGGATGGTGTCTCGATTTCCATTTGTCCTTTTTGCGCTAATTTGAATGTGTGTACAAGAGGACCGAGTCAATTAGGGACACAACCCACATCTCTGGAGGCCTTTGCATATAACAATGAATATAATTTGTTGGTAGGCCTTCATCAACATAAAATTTATTTATACCAAACCATGCCTTTTTTCCAACATTTGAAAGCGAACATATTGTCAACTTGAAGTGACAAGGGGCAATTTATGTAGCATATGGCACGTCTCCTGTGTAGAGATGTCAGACTCCACAAGAATGTTCATCATGAATTTTTGATATGCAAGCAATTCTCTATCCTCAACTATATTTGTATTTGCAATTCTTTTCAACATAACAAGGTAATTTTATGATTTCTTCTCAGATTTAGCTACATATTTGGAGATATAATTTAATACAATTGGCCCAGAAACAACTGGCTAGCAGTCAACATTGGCATGCTAGATTAAAAGCATGGGTTGGCTATGAATACTTAGGTGATCATCATTTCTTGCTGGCTTGTAGGATTTGTTAGACTTAGCATCAAATGTCAATGTAGAGGAAAGTTGTTGCTGCCAAGGTGCTTTATAGCGACATTATAATTGATCTCCTTTTTCCTTAAACAAGCATATTCAAAGTATTTTGTGTGCCTTTGAATTGTATTTAGTAACTCTACATAATCTATGATTGGATCACTGGAAAGAATATGGCTTGTGGAAAGTAAGTACGAATTTTCTTCAGAACAACAGTACATTCTGAGCAATCTTTGTGCAGGGCAACATGGATTCCAAGCTGAAACATATCTATCAAAAAATTTCATTTCCATGGTAACATCATGGTGATTGGAACAATCAAGAGTGTCCATGTTTAAGGCTTCTGGAAGCCATAAAAAACCATGCACATGTGTAGAGCCCCGATCTTTCCATTCATATCTATACCAATAATTTTTTGCTTGCAAAAGCTTTTCAATCACCTCTTCATGGAAAATTGAGAATCTATGATGCAAATATAAAGATGTTATATGTGGATTTTGAATAACACTATCTATCAAGGTCTTTGTTGAAGACCCCATCACCAAATGAGCCACATAAGAGAAAACATTTTGCAGATCAAACCATTTTGTGTTTGCACAACTCAGAGTGAAAAAAAGGGTAGGTATCCCAAGTTGTTCAATCATTGCAGATAGCTGGGCCTAGCAACAATTCCAAAAGGAGCAAGTACCACACAATGATGCACAAAAATGCATTAGCTGCTCTGCTATTTGGTCATCAGGAGTAGCTTGAAGCCATTCACGCAATGCAAACAAAGACTTTAGGATTTTTTCTTCCAAATTCGCTCTGATGAAGACAAAAGCAATTTTTTGACTGCGATGTCTCATTATCAAGTTGTAGAGGAAATACCTAAACTTTACATGTTTGTCAAATATATGGTAAAATATATCTCATTAAGTGGAGGGAATATTCATGCAACTGAATTTGAATATTCCTTGGTTGGAGGGGAAGTGTTGCTCTAGTGGGGAACAATGTTGGAAAATCCATTGTAAAGAAACCTTCAGTGTTGTATTGATTAACAGGAGAAGAGCTAATTTCAGGTCAACACAAGATATTTTGCTCCTTTTTTTCAATTTGTAATACCTGTTTCATGGCTTGGAGCTCTCGTGTAGCATTTGGAAAGAAAGGGATAAATGATGAAAAGGTTGAAGAGCCATTTTCATGTTCAACAACATTTGTTGAGCTGGTTGATGGCATCAAATCTTCATCAGAAACTTTCTCTATTGTATGCAAGAAATTGGAGACATCAACAACAATATCAAGTAACATATTAAGAGCCTCAACATCAATCTCAACATCATTTTAGTATTTTTCATGTTGAATTTTATATTTCAATGCATCCATGACATGATGTTTATTAACATAGCAGTCATAGTTTGCACCTTGAATGGTGGTACGCCGTATGATCACAACCTCAAGTTCTTGTAATTGGCGCGAAAAAGGTTTTGCAATGCTTGAGATATCTTGAGGAAATCTTATCATGTGACCATTGTATTTAAACTGCCATCCTCTAGCGTGGGACACTTGTAAAACTAGAGCCACCCTAGCAATAAGCATTTCTTCAACTTGTGTTAGCTTTTTTAGCAAGAATGGTTGTGGGGCTAGATCCATGCCATTTGTAGAGCTGAAACGATGGGATCCTTTTTCAGAATAACATCTATCACACATGGTTTTTGAACCGGATGCAGGAGTGCACATCCCAATGTAGCTTTCTTTGCATGTCTGACAAACAAAAAGGTTCAACAATGCATCTATGCGTTGTCAGAACCGTTTCACCGAAGAAAGTTAACAATCATTGAAAATTTCTTTGAGGTGTTGTTGGTGCATTGGTGCAGCGGGGGGATTGATTTGAGATTGTATATTGAACATATCTTGTGACGTTGATATTAGTATGTTTCTGTCCAAACTACCATGCACACTTTGGCAGCCTGGGTGAACAAGACAATCTGGGGCAAAAGGAGTGGGATTTACCATTGCACAAATTTTCTCTTTATGCTAGGTATAGTACAAATGGTTATGTTGCTATTTTTTAGCCTTTTTTAATTCAGTAATTGATTGGACTGTTGAACTTAAATGTATTGGGATGGCCTAGGAATATACATACAAGCTCAACCATATTAGCATATATGAATATACATGTATAACCATAGATATATTTAAAGTAGTAATTACACATAAACATATAATAAAATATATGTGTATCCATGTGTATATAAATGTATATCTATGGATGATCACAAGATGAATAACATGGTTTGAACATTGGAATATATAAAAATATATATACAAGTATTCTACATATTTCTGTGTTAACCATTTTCACTATTTCACTATTTCACTATTGCTATATGTCACATTTACAAGAATACAATATTGGATGCACACAACCAGTCCAAAGTTGTGCAGCTATGTTGTGCTTTGCATTTTTTTTGTGCCTATATACCCTAAGTTTTCCTTACCCATCAAATTGTCTCTATCCTGTGTATTCAGAGCTTCCCACCAAGATTTTCATTAGCCCAGTCATGGAAAGCATTCCTTGTGACCAACAATGAATATTTCTGGAAGGCCGGTGGTGAGTTTCCTAGGGTTGTTCACCATGACGGTCCACGGAGGTGGAGTTTGTTGACCACGTGGGATGATGGTGTTGGAGGGTTGGGCTTCCTTGATAGGGAGAAGCAAAGTGGTGAATGATTTCTTATGTTGTTGCACGATGGAAATGAACACAACAAGAGGAAGAATACCTTTTATATAATTTCTCTATTTGTCTATAATATTTAGTAGCAAATAATGTAGCTTGAATTTTGAATTGACAAGCCAACTGTTACGCACACTGCTTGTCTTGTATCAATACTTTTCAATAGGAGCAGTTGCATATATATATATATATATATATATATATATATATATGCAAAGGGTCAATATGAAAGCATAAAGATATTCAAAATAAAATTAGTTTAGTAGCTATAAAGGTATGTTCAGTTTTGTGTTTTGTGTGGATGGGACATGTTATATGCTTTTTGTGAACATTATATTTTTTTTAATGTTATACTAAATAAACATACACATACAATTTCCCCTACATATGTATATTTTTTGAATTCACATTAACATAGGAGCAATTGCATATATATATGCAGAGGGTTAGTATAAAAGCATAAAGGTATTGAAGATAAAATTAGTGTAGTAGCTATGAAGGTATGTTCAGTTTTGCATTTTGTGTGAATAGAACATGTTATATGTTCTTTGTGAACAATGTGTTTATAGATTATCATAGTTCACCTCTTCTATTCTCCATATTTTAATGTTCTATTTAATGTGGGTTTTCGATCATCTGCCATTTTCTTGTGATTCTTAAGTGTTTTTCTAATAGCTCTTTTACAATTTCCCAATTTGTCTATAATATTTAGTACCAAATAATGTAGCTCGAATTAGGTGTAGCATTAGAGTTATCTATTTTCTTTGCATCCTTCTCAACTTTAGACATGGAAGACGATTTTTTTATTGTTTTTTGGGTTCTCTATTCTTAGCAATACAATTTGTTTTAAATTCACCATGCAAATATGCACACAACAATGTTAATCTACAAAACTTCCTTTCGAACATTTGACTGGTTTGTTGTTTGTGTATATGACATCCAAACACATGCAGTATTCTAAATATATAGTTGCAGCTACTAGAAATTGATGCATATGTAGATGAAATCAAAGGTGGAACACACATCTTGTTTGTGTATAATATACACATATATATATACATATATACATATATATACATATATACATATATATATACATATATACATACACACACACACACATATATATATATATATATATATCTATGTGTGAGTATGTATGTATGTATATATATCTATACACACACAAGGATAACTGTAGAAATATATATGTCCATCGATGTGTTGGCAACACAAGGGCAGACAATTGAGAGGGGGGTGAATCAGTTGTCACATAAATTTAAACTTATCAAACTTCTTAACCTTATTCTCAGATATGATAAATAACCATGAAAGCATAAACCATCAACACATCAGAAATACACATAACACCAATATTTTTACATGGAAACCCTATTAGGGGAAAAACTACGATGGAGGTTAGTTCACAAGATTATACCCTATTAAAAGTATAAAGAAGAGTAAATGGGGAATGCACTTGCATTCATGCACACTGCCTAGAGCTCACTGCTCAAATATAGAAAGGCTTACTACCCAAAAGAAGACACACTGTCTTATATAAATATTTGGATTGCATCCACATGATTTTGAACTGAGAAAATAGCATCTGCTAATGCCTGATTATAGTTCTGATTAAGCACATGAACACTTCTTCACACTCTACTCAATATTCTTCACACTTTGCTTCTACCTTCGAATGATTAGGACATTATTCACACATCCCATACACAAGAACACCTTCAAATGGAATAAACAATAGCTCACATATATCCACAACAATAGATTACATCGCTACATGTCGACCTCAACAAAATAATAAAACATATGCAAACTGTCGGCCCAAAACAATAAATAATTTTCAATGCAAATCAACCAATGTCGGCCACAACATAATGAAGACCCAAAAAAAAAATTCAAACATGAAAAAAACTTCAAAAATTATTCCTCGAAGATCCACAACATGCTACAACACCCTGTTGGCCAAGAACATGAAAAACATGAGCACACAAGAGAAAATCTCTAATTGCAAGCACAACGATCAATGCAGATGTGCAACACAGATAGAGCATGATCTAGAAACATCCACAAAAATCATGAATCACTAGAGAAGCATCCGCAACAACTGAACTTACTAAAATAACATCATCTTCATTCAGGAACACCAACTGAAGCAACAAAATGACTGTCAGAACACAACTGCTCATAACATGATCAAATCTTCATGTGGATCTCTGAAACTTAACGTGGATAAAATATATATACTCGACAAAAAACCATTTAATCCATAACCTTTGATCATCAACGTACTGAACTAACCAATAGACTGAACTTCACTTCACCACTGACAACCTGCAACTTATTTTATTATAATTTTCTCAATATCCTCGACATATACAACTTCTAATGTTTTCAAGGCCAATAGTGTTGAAATCAATGAAAACCACAACATCCAACAATCTTCCCCTTTGGCATTGATGGCAACACATGATGTGAAAAAAAAACACCATCGACACAACTATCTTTAGCACTTACTCCCCCTTAGGTTTTGACTCTTTTCTCCTCAACTCTTTCACATGACTCTTCTCCCCAGATAATCCATAGTTTTTCACATGACTCTTCTCCCCCTTTGACATAAATGACAAAGATCTCTTTTCTCCACACAAGCTCTGAACCACATATCTGAACATCTGACTACTCCCCCTGAGTAGCAGTCACCACAACATCAATCCGGATCAAAAAATGACTATGAGATGCACGGACTGATGCAAGTCATTGCATATTAGTTCTGATTAGAAGGGGTAATCACCCATAGCTTCCCTCTGAGATACTCAAAATTATCCTTAAGCAATGACTTTGCAAAGATATCTGCAATCTATTCCTTTGTAGGCGCATACTCCAATTTGACTTCCTTTTCACTCACCTTCTCTCTCAAAAAGTGAAATTTGATAGATATATGCTTGGTCTTTGAAAGTAGCACCGGATTCTTATAAATGTTAATTGCACTTGAATTATCACAGGAAATAGCAATAGGTTCATCATACACAACTTTGATATCTTTCAACATCTGCTTCATCCACAATACTTGAGTACAATTGTTAGTAGCAACAATGTATTATGCCTCTGCAGTAGATAAAGAAATGGCATTTTGCTTCTTACTTAACCATGAAATCAAATTCTTACCCAAGAAAAATACACCACCACTAGTACTCTTTCTATCATTCACATCACCTGCCCAATCAACATCAGTAAAAGCACTCAAAGTAAGATCATCATCTTTAGGATATCACAGCCCAAAATCAATTGTCCCCTTCAAGTATCTGAAAATCCTTTTCATAGTAGTTACATTAGATTCCTTAGGATTAGCTTGAAATCTTGCAACAATGCATACAACATTCATGATATCTGGTCTATTTTGAGTGAAATAAAGCAATCCACCAATCATTGATATGTATCTAGTCTGATTTTCTTTTGAAGAATCATCATCTTGAGTCAACTTACATCCAGTCACCAACTGGCTTTGAATCTTCCATACCAAACTTCTTTAGCAATTCTTTCACATACTTGTACTAAGATATAAAGATCACTTTATCTAGCTGAGTAATTTGTAATCCCAAAAATAATTTCATTTCACTAATCGTAGACATCGCAAACTCATTCTGCATCTCATCAACAAACTTCATGCACAAACTATCATCTCCTCCAAAAATCATATCATCAACAAAGACTTCAACAATCAAATCTTTATCATGATCAATCTTGAAAGATAGATTACTATCAATAGTACCTTTATTAAATCCAAGCTTCAAAAAATACTTGTCTGATCTGGCATACCATGCTCTTAGGGCTTGCTTAAGTCCATAGAATGCTTTCTTCAACCAACAAACCATATCTCCTTGATCAGTCAATTGAAATCCATTAGGTTGCTCAACATACACCTCTTCTTCTAGTTTGCCATTTAGAAATGTTGAATTAACATCCATCTGATAAACCTTGTAGTTTTTGTAAGCAACATAAGCAAGAAATAGTCTCATAGCTTCAATCCTAGCAACAGGGGAAATAATTTCTTCAAAGTCAATTCCTTTCATCTGAGAATATCCTTTACACACCAATCTAGCTTTGTTTCTAAAAACTTCACCTTGCTCATTCAACTTGTTTCTAAAGACCCATTTAGTTCCAATTACATTTTTGTCCTTAGGTCTAGGAACAAGAATCCATGTACTATTCTTCTCAATTTGTTATATTTCTTCTTTCATTGCTTCCACCCAATGTTCATATTTTCATGCTTCATTGACACTATTAGGCTCAGTCTTTGAAATCAGACAATATTCTTCTGCAATTTTTCTCCTAGTCTGAACACCTTTGTTGTTATCACCTATAATATGATCTTCTAAATTATTTAGTCTTACATACCTTGGAGTCTTAGGATGTTCTTGAACTTTTGGCTCTTGTGATCTCTCTTCTGCACTTTCACTAGTTCCTTCCTCTTGATTTTCTTGATTCACCAGAATGATCTGGACTTGATTTTGAGTCTGAATTTTCTTTCCTCTGATTGAACTATTATTCTAATCATTTGAATCATATCCATAGGTTCTAGATGGTCTAGCTATGTCTTCATCAACCTTGGCATTTGCACTTTCAACTACTTTCCTCAATCTCTTGTAGCACCGGTAGGCCTTACTCTTAGTAGAATAACCAAGACAGATTCCTTCATCACTCCTAGCATCAAAATTTCCTATATCTTCATCTCTTCTGATATAAAATTTACTCCCAAATATTTTAAAATATCTAACAGTAGGCTTTACCAACTTAGGAAGATCTCTTACTGCCTGAGTAGAAGTTATCTTGATAATATTGTCAAAGTTTACATAACACATTCTCCTATGCCACAACCAAATTTCATCAACTTGAGCAATCAGACAAATTTTACCAGTTGCATTCAGGTGAAAGATGTTACCTTTTTTTTTTGTACCTGAAGTAATCACATTTTCGAAACTCCCCAATATTCTACACTTTCCATTCTTGAATTGAAGATTGTATCCCTTGTCAACCATTTATCCAAAACTTAAGAGATTGTGCTTCAAACCTTCCACACATAGAACATCATTAGTATTATTCTTACCATCAAGAGAAATGGATCCTCTACCATAGATTACACCAGCTTTGTCATCACGAAATATTACAACACCACCATCATAATTTTCTAGGCTCACAAATTTTCTTTTATCACCTGTCATGTGATGAGAGCATCCACTGTCAATCACCCATTCATCTTTTTCTTCAACTCTGGCCGCTAGAACTTTCTCCACATTTGTACAACTAGTAGATTCAGTAGACACATGATTATTTTCCTTGATAGCAATAAATACCCATTCATCTTCACTTGCATTCCCTTTATCAGATTCATCATTTTTCACACCTTCATCAACAACATAATAACACTTTCTTTGGAATATAGGATTATTAGGTCTTGGCTTAGGAACTCTTTCTAGACACCTTGATGCAAAATGACCTATCTTATTGCAAGAAAAAAATTTAATAGGAAATTTCCCTTTATACTTACCTTCTCCTTTGGCTTCTCTTTTGACAATAAGTGCTTCAAGCTCCTCTAGTTTTCTCTCCTCTTCTTCAACCTCTCTCATTCCTCCTCATACTTGAATATCTTTGTAGAATAAATTTCTCTTGGATCATATCTTTGCTTATCCTTCTCAGAGGTAGTAGCTTTGAATGCAGATTCTATCTTAGGAAGAGCATCACCAAACTCACTTAACTCAAAAGTAGTAAGCTTACCAATCAACATGTATCCGGTTACATTTGTTACAGTACGAAGCTCCTCAATAGTAGTAGCTTTGACTTTGTATGCAACAGGAAAGGATCTAAGCACTTTAGCAACAATCTCTTATTCTTCCAATCATCCACCAACACATCTGATACTGCACACAAGTTCATTTACTCTTTGCATGGAAAAAGTAATGTTCTTATCATCACCTATTCTCAACATTTCATATTTCCCTTTCAGACTTTGCAACTTAGCAATCTTCACATTAGCATCACCTTCATACAAAGTTTCCAAATTTTTCCAAATCTCATAAGTAGTCATCAGATCCATAACATTTGTCATATCAGAATCAATTAAAGCACTCGACAATGCTTCCTTAGCCCTAATATTGTACTCAGCTTCCTTAATCTCATCTACAGTAGAAGGACCATTCCATGGAATGATATACATATTCTTTGTAATTTTCTAGTAGGGTTCACCAATGCATCTCAGATGACACTCCATTCGAGCCTTCCACAGAGAATAATTTGTTCCATCAAATCTTAGACTATCCTTCTTGTATGTCACCATCCTGAATCACCTCAAGCTATTAAACTTCTTCCAAGGAACCCGCTTTGATACCAATTTTTGGCAATGCACGGGCAGACAATTGAAAGGGGGGGTGAATCAGTTGCCACATAAATTTAAACTTATCAAAATTATTAACCTTATTCTTAGATCTGATAAATAACCATGAAAGCATAAACCATCAACACATTAGAAATACACATAACACCAAGTTTTTTACGTGGAAACCCTATTAGGGGAAAAACCACGGTGGAGGTTACTCCACAAGATTATACCCTATTAAAAGTATAAAGAAGAATAAATGGGGAATGCACTTGCATTTAGGAACACTGCCTAGAGCTCACTACTCAAATACAAAAAGGATTACTACCCAAAATAAGACTCACTATCTTACATAAATATTTGGATTGCATCCATAGAATTTTGAACTGAGAAAATAGCATTTGCTAATGCCTCATTATAGTTCTGGTTAAGCACATGAACACTTCTTCATGTAAGGAAAATAAGATGCGGAAACAATTCTCCTAATGTCAAAACCTCAGGGAAGAATGTAGATACACATTTAAATTTTACAATTACAGTCAAATTGAGATGCACATGAAAGCAATAACAGAAAAAAAGTATTTGACACACACATATGGACACCAGATATACGTGGGAAAACCGTTACGGGAGAAAAACCCACCACACCAAGAGAAATCACTTTGTATTAGAGTAATAAAGATTACATACAAGTATCAAACTTATCTTTCTGATGTCATAATACAATAGCATTCACCATGAACAACTTTGTACAGGAACCTTCAATTTTCAGTCTACACATAATAGAATTCATCCATTGATACAATTCGAATTGTTCATCCAACTGTTGATTGAACCAACCATCTGACAATCCAACCGAGCATCATATTCTATTCCAGACTATATTCATGCCACCCATGTCTGTTGAGATTCCTTGAAAAATTGCCACAACGAACTGTCTTCCAACGGTTCTCATTCGGCTCCTCTAATTGGTCGAATACCAGCCATGTAGATGGTCATCACTCGGTCAAAAGAGTTCACATTGTATCAGCATGTCGGTGAGACACAAGAAGTGTCTCCCCGATGCCCAAAAGCTTTACCATCGATGTCACCAAGAGTTTACCTATCGGCTAGATGTTACATCGAGTTCAGAAGACCATCGCTAAGACTTCCTCATGTTGCCAGGACCTCATACCGACGTTCACCACATGTATCACTTTCAGTGAGACATCATAACGAAGCTCCATATGTCACATAGACATGAGTATTCTCATTGGCCAGACAATCGTCTTTCACCGAGAAATCATATCGAGTCATTTAGGGTTACTTCGAAGCATTCAACATTCGACAAGACTCAACCGCTATCGCTGAGACGTCACTCTGAAACCCCCAGACATATTGAGCACCAAATAGTAGTCGGCAAGACTCTTGTCTATCGCTAAGAGTTCACACCAAGATCTTTTATATTACCGCAAAGACTCCATATGTGTTCCTGTCGGTGAGACATTCAATGTTCGCTGAGACGTCTTCCCGGGACCTTTTGAGTTACTCTGAAGGAATACAGTCGGTGTGACATTCCCTCATCGGTAAGACTTCTTACCAATAGTATTCCTTCTGGTGAGAGTTTCCTCGATGAATCTAAACCAAACGCTGTCGTTGAGATATTAACACATCACTGAGAGTTCATAGCGATCTCCCAAGACTCACCCCGATATCCAATAGAATGGCCCGTTGGCCAGAGATCTCTACGAGTGGTGAGAGGTCAGAACAAACAAACTATCACAGTGATAGGCTCCAAAGTAAACGACGTTCAATGAGACTCCTGCAAGGTCACAACGACCTAATCTGATTCAACAAGATTACTACTGCTAGTCGGCCAGACATGATGGATGTCACACCAACTTTTCCCCAGTAGAGGTTACAGCCTGTGATGATTGAGACACATATTTCCAACAATCTCCCACTTGACGAAGATCACACAGGCACCTCCAGAGCACATGAAAACTTACTGAAAATCATGGGCACTAAGGTCCATTGAACTGGAACACCACCTGAACTTGTCTATGCTCACTGGCTTCGTCAATGCATCTGCAACATTCTCCAGAGTATCAACCTTTTCCAAACTGACCTTTCCATCCTCCACCATATCTTGTACAAAGTGGTACTGTACATCTATATGTTTCATCCTGGCATGGAAAGTAGGATTCTTTGTCAGAAAAATTACACTCTGACTGTCACATAAAATAGTTATTTCTGCATCAAAACCAATGTTAGAACACAAACGTTTTAACCAAACTGCTTCTTTACAAGCATGAGTAGTTGCCATGTATTCAACCTCTGTAGTGGACAAAGCGACTACACCTGCCGCTTACTCATCCAACTCACTGCACCACCATTCAACATAAAAGTATATCCACTGGTGGATCTCCTGCTGTCAATGTCCTCTGCCTAATCAGAATCTACATATCCATGAATGCTGAGAGTCCTCTGTGATTCAACCAAGTTCCCATGGTAACACAAAGCAAAATCTGAAGTCCCCTTCAAATATCTAAACACTCTCTTCACAACATCCCAATGTGTTCTTCCTGGATTAGCCATAAACCGACTAAGAACTCCCACTGCTTGGGCAATGTCTGGCCTTGTACAGACCATTGCATACATAAGACTGCCTACTGCACTAGCATAGGGTACACTAGTCATTTCCTCCATCTCAGTAGGAGATTTTGGACAGTCTTCAACATATAGCTTCGTTCCCTGCAAGACTGGAACAACTAACTGCTTGCAATCATTCATGAAAAATCTCTCTAGAGCAGTCTTGATATACTTACTCTGACTGAGCCAAAGTTTTCTACTATTCCTGTCCTTGGTTATCTCCATCCCCATAATATACCTTGCTGCACCAAGATCTTTCATTTTGAACTTAGCAGACAACTGATACTTAAGATCAGAAATCATTAGCTTACTATTGCCTATGAACAACATATCATCAACATAGAGATAAATAATAAGAACTTGATCACTTTCAACTTTGTAATAAACACAATGATCAGATTTTGATCTCACAAATCCCAAAGGAAATACAAAAGTATCAAATTTCTGGTACCACATTCTAGGTGACTGCTTTAACCCATACAAAGATTTTTTTAATTTGCAAACCAGTTTCTCTTTACCTTTTTCAACAAAGTGCTCAGGCTGGGACATATAGATTTCTTCTTCAAGATCACCATGAAGAAATGTTGTCTTCACATCCATCTGTTCGACCTCTAAGTCATACAATGTTGCAAGTGACAAAATAAATCTGATAGACATCACTTAGCTACAGGAGAGAAAATATCCCCATAATCAATTCCCTCTACCTGGGAATAACCCTTTGCAACCAATCTTGCCTTGTACTTTTCCACACTGCCATCCAGACCAATCTTCTTTTTAAATACCCATTTGTAGCCAACAGCTTTTCTGTCTTTAGGCAAGGGCACCAAACTCCAAGTTTCATTCTTTTCTAATGACGCCATTTCTTCATTCATGGCTTCCAACCAAGAGTCTGAATCAGACATTCTAAATGCTTCTTTTACAGTCCTAGGCTCATTAGTGCTAGAAATTAAAGCATAGGCACAAGTAGAATCTATCAAAGAGAACCCATACATATCAGGTTATTTTCTTTCATGGGTTGACCTCCTCGCTTGCTGAGGCTAAGGTTCTTCTTCTTCTTCAGAACTTTCAGAACTGCTTGAGCTCTCCTCAGTTTCAGGTACATTTTGAATTTTGAATTCCTCTTTCTCTGGTGTAAGAGGAATTATAGCTACATCCTTATTATTTTTTGACTTTTTCTCTAACTGTAGATCCAAGGTGGAAGGTTTCAGCTCACGAAAGATTACACTTCTGCTATATACAACCTTCTCTGTATCAGGATTCCAAAGCTTGTATCCTTTTATGCTAGCACTATAGCCAATAAAAATACATTTGACAGCCTTGTTCTCCAATTTAGATCTTTTCTCATACGACACATGAGCATATGCCTCACATCCAAAAACACGAATATGTCTTAAAGAGGGCTTCTTACCAGACCATGCTTCCAAAGGTGTTTTCTCAACAAGAGCAGAATTTGGAGAATGATTTATTAGGTAACACGCAGTAGATATAGCCTCAGCCCAAAAATTATCCTCCAAGCCAGCACTGTTGAGCATACTTCTTGCTCTCTCCATCACTGTCCTATTGAACCTCTCTGCAACTCCATTCTGCTGTGGAGTATAAGGTGTAGTCTTATGTCTTTTAATCCCATGGTCTTTGCAATACCTCCCGAAATCATCAGAACATAATTCGCCGCCATTATCAGTTCTTAAGCATTTAATTTTTCTTCCAGTCTGATTTTCTACAAGGTTCTTAAATTCCTTAAATCGACTGAACACTTCTGATTTACTTTTCAAAAAATAAACAAATGCTCTTCTTAAATAATCATCAATGAACGACACATAGTATCTTGACTTAGACAAAAAAAAGAACATTCATTGGACCAAATACATCAGAATGGATATAATCTAGCAAACCAAAAGATTTATGAGGACTGGAATAAAAAGAAACACGGTGCTACTTTCCATATATACAATGCTCACAAAATTCAAATTCGAGATTACAATCTTAAAGCCCCTCAACCAGGTTTTTGTTCTTCAAGGTTTTTAAACCTTTTTCTCCTATGTTGCCTAGCCTATGATGCCAGAGCATAGTCTTCCCTGCTAGAATTTTTACTTCCATAGAGTTTACATAATTAGGGATATTTCCCTGTTTACCTCTAGAAGTAGCCTTCTGTGACTTTACAGAGACACTGTTACATTGAATAGCCTGTGCATCCAGCTTGTACAGGGTACCAATTCGAGCACCTCTAGCCAACACCATTGAACCTCTAGTCATCTTGCAACCATTTCCAGAGAACATGACTTGTACTCCAATATCATTCAGCTTATTGACATACAATAGATTTCGAGCTAGACCTCGTATGTGCATAACATCATTAATTCCCTTAACTCTACCATCAGGAAATTGGATTCTAACTCTTCCACGGCCAACTATCTCCAAAGTTGAATCACTTGCCAAGTACACCTTTCCACCATCGTATTCTTCATACTTTGTAAACTAGTCTCTATGAGATGTCATGTGGAAAGATGCTCCAGAATCAATCAGCTAGACATCATCTGATGCTTGAGTAGCCAAGGCTGCAATGAAGGCGTCTGCATCACTATGAGAAGAATCATTGTCAGAAGAATACTTCTTCTTCTTCTTCTTCTTCTCCTCTTTACAATCCTTTCGGACATGACCAGGTTGCCCACAGTTCCAGCACTTCACCTTAGACTTCTTGCCAGGAGACTTTGATCTCCCTTCTCATTTCGATCTGGACTTCTTCTCCTTCTTCTTGCCTTTCTCTTTTGACCTTCCTCTAACAGCAAGGGCCTCCTTCGCCATCTCAGAAGATTTACTTCTCATCTCTTCTAATAACAAAGAACCAACAACATATTCCATCTTGAAACTAGATGTTGTACTCCTAATAGCCATCACTAGATGATCCCACGAGTCTGGCAAAGAACACAATAGAAGCATACAACGATCTTCTTCTTCAATTTTTACACCAACAGACGTTAATTGAGTAATCAGCATATTAACTGCATTCAAATGATCAGCTACAGACCCTCCTTCCTACATTCTCAAAGAGTACAGCTTCTTCCTCAGGAACAATTTATTCACCAAAGACTTCCCCTGATAAATAGATGCCAGTCTCTTCCACAAGGAAGATGTAGTCTTCTCTTCATGCACATTGAGAAGAATGGAGTCTGCCAAACAAAGCCTTATCAGCCCCTTATAATTTCTATCTACAAGGTCCCAATCTTCTTGCTTCATGCCTATAGGTTTAGCTCCAAACAAAACAATCCAAAGATCACGATCCACTAAGAGATCCTTCATTTTGAGTTTCCACAACTCAAAGTTGCTGCCATTGAACTTCTCTATTTCAATCTTTCCTAACGTGCTAGCCATCTCAATCTGTAATTATAAATTGAAAAACTTCTACAGGACTCCCACTAAACAGAATTGACTCAAAAAACCCAACGTACCCACAAGGATAACACAACTGGCCAGGCTCTGATACCACTTGTAAGGAAAATCAGATGCGGAAACAATTCTCCTAACGTCAAAACCTTAGGGAAGAATGCAGATACACATTTAAATTTTACAATTACAGTCAAATTGAGATGCACATGAAAGTAGTCATAGAAACCGAGTATTTGACACACACATATGGACACCAGATATACGTGGGAAAACCCTTACGGGAGAAAAACCCACCACACCAAGAGAAATCACTTTGTATTACAGTAATAAAGATTACATACAAGTATCAGACTTATCTTTTTGATGTCATAATACAACAACATTCACCATGAACAACTTTGTACAGGAACCTTCAATTTTCAGTCTACACAGAATAGAATTCATCCACTGATGCAATTCAAACTGTTCATCCAACTATTGATTGAACCAACCATCTGACAATCCAACCGAGCATCATATTCTATTCTAGACTATATTCATGTCGCCCCTGTCTGTCGAGCTTCCTCACAGAACTACCACAATGAATTGTCTTCCAATGGTTCTCATTTGGCTCCTTTGATTGGTCGAATACCAGCCACGTAGATGTTCATCACTTGGTCAAAAGAGTTCGCATTGTATCGACATGTCGGTGAGACACAAGAAGTGTCTCCCCAATGCCCAAAATCTTTACCATCGATGTCGCCAAGAGTTTACCTATCAACTAGTTACATTGAGTTTAGAAGACCATCGCTAAGACTTCCTCATGTCGCTAGGACCTCATACCGACGTTCACCACATGTATCGCTATCACCAAGACTCATCACTTTTGGTGAGACATCATAACAAAGCTCCATATGTCACATAGACATGAGTATTCTCATCGGCCAGACAATCATCTTTCACTGAGACATCATATTGAGTCATTTAGGGTTACTCCGAAGCATTCAACATTCGGCAAGACTCAACCGCTATCGTTGAGACGTCACTCTGAAACCCCCAGACATACCGAGTGCCAAATAGTAGTCGGCAAGAATCTTGTCTATCGCTAAGAGTTCACACTGAGATCTTTTATATTACCGCGAAGACTCCATATGTGTTCCCATCGGCGAGACATTCAACGTTCACTGAGACGTCTTCCCAGGACCTTTTGAGTTACCCCGAAGCCTCCAAGTGTGTCCCCATCGGCAAGACCTTCATTGTTCGCTAAGACGTCTTCCCGGGACCTTTTGAGTTACTCCGAAGGAATACAGTCGGTGTGACATTCCCTCATCGGTAAGACTTCTTACCGATAGTATTCCTTCCGATGAGAGTTTCCCCGATGACTCTAAACCAAACACTGTCGGTGAGATATTAACACATCGCTGAGAGCTCATAGCGATCTCCCAAGACTCTCCCCGATATCTGATAGAATGGCCTGTCGGCCAGAGATTTCTACAAGCGGTGAGAGGTTAGAATGAACAAACTGTCACAGCGATAGGCTCCAAAGTAAATGACATTCAGCGAGACTCCTACAAGGTCATAATGACCTAATCTAATTCAACAAGATTACTACTACTAGTCGGCCAGACATGATGGATGTCACACCGACTTTGCCCCAGTAGAGGTTATAGCCTATGATGATTGAGACACATATTTCCAACACTTCACACTCTACTCACTCTTCTTCACACTCTGCTTCTACCTTCAATTGATTAGGACATTATTTTCACATCTCATACACAAGCACACTTTCAAATAGAATAAAAAATCGCTCATATATATCCGTAACAAGAGATTACATTGCTACATGTCGTCCTCAACAAAATAATAAAACATATACAAACTGTTGGCCCAAAACAATAAATAATTTTGAATGCGAATTGACCAATTTCGGCCACAACATAATGAAGACCCAAAACAAAATATTCAAACACGAAAACACCTTCAAAAATTATTCCTCGAAGATCCACAACACGCTATAACACCCTATCGGCCAAGAACATGAAAAACATGAACATGCAAGAGAAAATCTATAATCACGAGCACAACGATCAATGTGGACGTACAACACAGATAGAGCATGATCTAGAAACATCCGCAAACATCATGAATCACTAGAGAACCATCCGAAGCAACTGAACTTACTAAAATCACATCATCTTCATTCAGGAACACCAACTAAAGCAAAAAAGTGACTTTCAAAACACAACTGCTCATAACACGATCAAATCTTCATGCGGATCTCTGAAACTTAATGTGGATAAACTAGATATACTAAAAAAAAACCCTTTAATCCACAAGCTCTGATCATCAATGTACTGAACTAACCAACAGACTGAACTTCACTTCACCACTGACAACCTGCAACTTATTTTATTACAATTTTCTCAATATCCTCAACATATACAACTTCTAATGTCTTCAAGGCCAATAGTGTTGACATCAATGACAACCACACATAAGCAACACAACGACAACATCCAACACAATGTGTATATAAATCTATATGTATGGATGCCTATGGGAACAATAACATGTTTTGAACATTACAGTTTCACATTTCCTATATCCGATAATTACAAGAATATAGTATTCGATGCATTTAATTAGTCCAAAGTTGTGTAGCTATCTTCAATTTTGCATTTTCTATGCCTATATACACTAAGATTTTTTTTTCTATTAAATTGAGTGTCTTTATTTAAAACTTTCTCCCTTTTGAATCTCATACTTGTTGATGGTGTTTTCTGCACAGCAACAACTCAGACAGAATGCAATATTCTATCTCTCTTGAAAGGTTATTTTCAACAATAAATCACTGAAAATCACCCCAAGGTCTCTCGGGTGTTAGGTCATAACAGTGCATAAACAGCTTAGATAAAATGTGAAAATGCTGGTAATCACAATCGGACCTTACTACAAGCAAACTGTATCTCTCCACTTATCAGATCTTGCAATATAATAATCTTTAAATCCTAAATCTAACCGGATAATAAAGAAATAGCAAAAGACAAGGGTGCAAGGATTGAATAAGATCTAAACTATTCCTAGAATGAACAATGCAAATGACAGATATCTTGAATGGACCAATCTCAAATAACCAATTCTTGCTTAACCCACAACGCAATACCACAAGAACAGTGCAATCTTCTAAGGTGTACAAATTTTCAAACCATAGATATGCATCTACGATCGAACTTAAGCGCAGACAAATATTCAGTCCAGGTTGACTTCACCAGCCTACTACAATCAGATAGTTATTGGGAGTATAGACCAAAGATTGCTACAAACATTCCAAATATGAAATCACAAACATCATTCACCAAATTAAAACTAATCTATTTCTGAATATTAAACCCTAAATCTTCAAGCAATATGAAAGATAGAACAAAGGAACCATGCAAGATGAAATAACACAAGAGATTTCACCAGGAAAACCACAATGTCTTCAATTGTATTAATCACCAAAACGCTGCAACAATTCAACTGTTCTGATACAAAATTTGCTTCAAGAAATCAAACACTACTCCTATTACAAAATAATCTAGCTCTTGCTCTTTAATTCCTAATGTCTTCTAGCTAATGTCTAACCCTTTACAATGAGGCAAGAATGCCTATTAATAGAAAATCCCAAGGTATGTCGGCCCAGCCAAACATTTTTACAAAATAAAGAAAACCACCCAAAACAGGTCGGCCAAGGAAGGAAAATTAAACCAAGGCACACATTAAATGCCCTCCACCATCAAGGTCGGCCTTGACACAATCCCCAATGAAGTCTAGTCCAATGCATGCCCTATGATAATAGGGAAGCACAAATATTGAAATGAGCACTAACTGCCACCTCCCTTATCTTTCCTCTGAACCGATGACCCCTGAACCTTCAAGAACATTCCGTCCAACTCGGCAACAGGTGGCAAAGGCAAAATCTTAAGTCGGCATTTAATTGAGTCGATTTCTTCCTTGGACCGCTCAACAGTTTTACTCCAATCTTCCTTGCTGGACAGATACTTGTCCATCACTGCCGTGTAGGTGGCTGCATCATCAAGCTGGTGGCCGGTGACAATTCCTTCTGCATCTGGGGCATAAACTTCATGCCACCATTCCTTCAGTTGTTCCAAACTCAAATATTTAGGAGCTATCTTCTTCCTACTTGTCATTATCTCAAAGAAGGCGATGCATCCGTCATATACTGCAGTAAGCTCACTGTCAATTGATTTCCTTCGTTTCTATATCTTCTTCAGAGCCTTCTGCCTAATTTGCAGAGCCTCAAACCACTCCCAAGGTTCATACAATCTGGAGGAAGGAAGGATTCCATCCACCAGCAATTGATCCCGACCATGTCCCATGATAACTCTTGATTTCTGCAACAGGAGGTCCATGTCCTCGTTATCCTGGGACAGTACATGTTCTAATAGCTCCTTAGCCCGAACTGCATCCTTCCCAACAGACAAAATGTCCTTGATGGTATCATCTCCTTTCGTTTGCACACTCGCCAGCCAGTCTATTGTAGCTTGAGCTGAGGCTTTTAATTTCTCAATTCTAGAGACAGTTTCCTTGGGAAAAAAGCCGGGAGTGGCAGAAGAAGAAGGATGGAGTGACTGCAAGGGTTTCATCACTTCCTCCAAACATTTCTTCAGTCTCTCATTCTCTCTCCTTAGCTCATGTTTGGTTTGAGTTTCCTTCCTCAACCTGCCCACAATCACTGCGCTGGACCCTTCAAATTCTTCTATATCCTGTTCCATGGAAGCCAGTCCAAGGTTGATAGTCTGAATATTGTAGTCTTGACCAGTGACTTCCTCTCTTGTTTTATCTGTGGCAGGAGTGGCAATATGGACAACCCTGTTATGCATTTCATCTCTTTCCACCCTTGAGATCACCTTTGCTGCCTTCTTTTTCTTTCCTTTACCAATCTTCGACAACATTTCGTCCCAGTCCAAGGGGGTATCCTCAATAATCACTTGTTTTTTCCTTGCAAGTTCCTTCTCTAGCCAATCCGGGGCTGCAGGGTCAATCCGGATTTCTTCCGTCATAATTTCTTCCGGTTCTTCTGTCGGTTTCTCTTCTTCCCCTGCTGTTACTTCACCCTCCTCTTTCTCAGGGAACTGTTCACCTTGATCGGCTTCTTCAAGTTCCACCTCCAGATGTACCAGTGATGGAGTCTTAGCAGGGATATTTTCCCCCGGCTCAGGCGATCTGCGGCCCCTGTCACTTTCCGGGGAATCCTCATACTGCACCAAAGGAGAGGTATACCTTTCCTCCTCTTCGACCTCCAGCTCTGTTGCTTCATTGAAGAGTGCTCCCTCCTTGAATGGTTTTGCCTCCCCGCTAGTTTCATGTCCTTCAGGATTTTCTGGTTCAAGTATGCTCGGCGGAGGAGAAATAGACTTAGATGGCTCCTCAACCGGTAGCCCTGGGGGAGAATCCTTCTTCTGCACAGTATCCTTTGGAGAGGGAGTTCTTGATTTCCTTGTATAGACTTTTGTTTTCTCCCCTCCTGAGCTTTCCACATCAACAATAGGAGGCTCATCCTTTGATGCCTCTTGACCCTTCTTCTTCGAGGTCCTAGTTGTTCTGGTTTTCTTTGGTGGTGGAGGAACATCCTCCTCTTCAGCTTTTCCAGACTCTTCCTCATCAGAGGACTTGCTAAGCATTAAGGTCTTCCACCTTCTCTTTCCCTTCGGCTTCCTTTTCGCTTCGGGTTCTCCTTCCTTAGGACCTCTGACCTTGATCTTGAAAGGGGAGCTCTTCACTGTTTTCCCTTTGGGGTCATCCTCCCCGGATTCCTCAGAAGTCGACATGGGATTGAGGTCTCCCATCAAGTTGAAGGTGCAAGTTACCTTCGAATTTTCCAGCTCCCAGATTTTATGTTTTACCTAAGAAAGAGTGAATTTCACTACAGGGGCCATTAGGTCCTCCAATTCTATAACCTCATCCTCATTCCAGTTAATATCTCCGGCTGGCCTGTCTTTCACTGCTTCATAGACGTGGTCCTGTATCAAATTTCTGTCATCCTCCAGTTGATCCGGGATCAACTTGACATTGTACTGCCTAACTGCCTCCACAAGGAGTCTGGAGTATCTCTTCTTTCTCGCCTCGAGGTTGTCCTTGATATTGACCCAATAATCCTCTAGGTCATCCTTATGCCTGTACTCCTTGGTAGCCTTCTTCTATGCTTCTCCAGTTATGTCAAAGTTCATCCTTTTGGAGTGGAAGGAGAAACCATACGCTGCCAGTTCTTCCCCTGCAGTATGGGCTGATTGAATAGAGGGGCACATTTCTGCCACACCAATCCTGAGAGGGAAGTCTCCACCAAAGCCTGTCTTGTGCTTTTCCCTTTTCACAACGGCATCAAATTCGCAGATCTGCCTCACAACCTCCAACAAAACAAGGTGATCAGTAGGGTACCGAGGCAACTTGTAAGGGGCAACTGGGCATCCATCAATTCTGAAGTAGGTGAAGGTGGGGAACTGGATGAACCAGGCTCCGTAGTTCTTTACTAGCCCCTTGGCTCCGTCAGACAATCTCATGTGCTCAGCATTCTGTAGCATCCGGGTGATATGCATTGTGAACGCATCGTTAGCCCTTTTGTAATCCTTATGCCCAAGATGCAATTCTGGATAGACCTCATAAATGATATCCTGTCCAAGTGTCCCCCTCGGATTCAGACCCTTATATGGGTAAGAGATGGCTAGCACATACATGATATAAGAAGACATAGTAAACTTCTTGGCCTCCAGGACATTCCTTAATTGCCTGTCAATTTCGGCACTGATGAGCCCTGCCCAGTGATAATTGGTCCCTTGTTCGATCTTGGTTATCACGTGGACCATCCAACTTTCTAGCACCCCGGCAGTCCTCAAACCAGCCACTCTGCTCAAGAAGGTGATAGCATCATATACATGTGATCTGAACTTAACCCTGTGCAACTGCTTGGGCAACTTTGAATAATGGGACTTGGGTTTCTCCAGCCATGAGTTGACTATCTGTTGAGCCTTGATGGGCTCATTCTCATAATATGTCTTCGTTGTTTCTATGTTCAGAGCACACACAGAAGGTAAGTCAGGCATGCTTAAGGCTTGTGCAATAGAGGCCGGACTGAAGTTGGCCAAGACCCTTCCCTCGGTGCTAACCACCCTCTGTGTATCGAAGTCATACTGTCGGGTGCACTCGAGAATTAGCTCATAGCACTGGACCGCCGGAGGGAAGCTTGCCACATGCACCAGTCCGGAGTTCATCATTCCCTGCCTCAAGGCCGACAAATCCTTCTCCGCCATCCTCTACTTAAACTCCTTGTATCTCCAAGCCCCAACATTAGTATCAGATACCTCAGCCCACACAAAAGACACCCTGCTCTCGGGAAGCTGACCCTTCATATCTAGTCGTAACCGTTCTACCTCAGAGATGGATGACCCTCCTGTGCCACCCTTAGATTTCCCGACGGCAGCCTTGCTTGATTCAGTCTGCACTCACAAAAGATACCATTAGTACTCATTTGTTGTTCATATTTCAATCCAAAAGGTTAGCATAAATCATATAAATCAACTAAAATCGATCACTACTGCTAATCCTTTGAAGATCCGGAAAAACAAAGCAGTCCGGGAAATATCGCCATCCGGGAAAATACCGTCGGGGCGGAATTTCAGAGAAATCCGACCCATACGGATTCCTATCGCCAAAGCATCATTAGTCAAATGGATCATTAGTACGGATGAAAGATCAAAAGATAATCATGGAATTCACTCATTGGCAACAAGAAATAAGCATTTAACAATCATTCCATTAATCCTATCATCGAAACATCAATCGTGACGAAGCCAGACAGGAAAATCGGAGAAATCCGGATGGGACAAATTTTTGCGGACAGCTCAAAATGCTCCAGAAATTACCCCGGCCCGCAGAATAAGCCCAAACCGGGAAAATCCGGAAGCGAGGAAATTCCGCGACGACCTCGGAAACCCGATAAACGATGAAATGCGAATCAAAGGCCAAATGATCACGGGATCTCCTCCACCTGAGTTCTAATGGTCTCAAAACCGACGACAATCAACAAAATTCAGAGCGCAAAGGATCCCAAAGTCTCAGAAGCTTGCAAAGGACAAATTCCCATGCCAAAACAACGATGCCCTAATCTGGACGAATAACCCACCCGCCATTAAAACCAGGGGAAACCTTAAGGTTCAAAATATCGGCTAAGGATTCACCTAAGGCATCCGAATCTTCACAGGATGAAGCCAGCGTGCTACAAGGACAAGACAGACAAATCATCCCAAATCTGCCATTCTGGGCCGAGCACCAAGAAAACCCTAACTTCGCCGATAGCAAATTTCGCACTAAAAAGGGCAAGCAACCTAACCCAGAACCCCGTCTAAAGGATACATACGCCATCCAATGGATAAATAGAGCTCATAGGGCATGGGGAATAGGGTTCTACAACAAAAACGGGTCAAGCCCAGACTCAATAAACGCAGAATCAAGACCCGGCAAAGACCGACCCAAATGATCAACATTAAAAATAGAAGAACCCAATCGTGGCGTAAACAAACAAGAGGAGTCATCAACCACCTACCATGGATCAAAGTGGATAGAGTTCAGGCGCGAGGAGGAAACCAAGAAGCAAGCACGTCCAAGCAATGAGAACTTTAGCCAGCAGCACTCCAATCAATCCACACTCAAACGACTCAAATCAATCTTCAAGGCGCAAATGAGAATTTCTAATCATCAGAGCAAAAGTAGATGAGTGAACGAAGTTAGAGTGATGTTCAGAGTGCCCTAAATCCGCCCATATACCCATCTGAGCGAAGGTACCTTAGTCATTAATGCGTGACAAAACATTTCTGACAAATCCGGAAACCTGAGCCCAAAACGGAATTTTGGAAAATCTGGGAATACTCGGAAATCTGAATGGACAGGCATTTCGTGAAAATGCAGAAACTGGTAAAATAACGAAGATCGGGATTTTGGCCAAGTCCGGGAAAATCCACCCGGAACGGAAAATCCCGGGATCAAGCAAAAACCTGAATTCGGAGAATCCGGCCAGATACAGACAAAGGGCCAAGCCCGGGAAAATCCGCCAGAGCTGGAAAATCTTGGGGTCAGGTGAAAACCCGGAGTTTGCTTAGGACTCAATTTCAATCAATTCAAACCTCAAGGCAAGGTCAAAGCCAGCAAGATCAACATGCCAAGACCCTAAAAAGATAAGTCCCCTAAAACCAAAGGTCAAATACACCAGAAAAGAGGGTCCCTACTCCAAGTGGGGCGTGTGTGCAAAAACTGCACAACAATACTGCACACACATACACATACAATTTCCCCCACATATGATATTTTCTTAAAAACTATAGATATAGAGGACCAATTACATATATACGTATGTATAAAGGATGATAATACATTTCACCATTTTGATTCTCATGGTACATGAACATATACATATGATTGCTCCCACATATCTTTCTTAAAAACTACAACAATATAGGAGCAATCACATATATATGTATGTGCAAAGGGTGAGTATAAAACTGTAAAGATATTCAATTCTTTTATATGCCTACATTTTTCGTCTCTATTATTGTATCACTGGAAATTGCAAGGTATTTCCAGTGATCACTTGTTAGTGTACATCTTTGGTGTTATGTTGATTAGACAGGAAAATATTGAAGACTAAAAGAAATAGCATCTAGAACTACTGTTTGGGTTGCCAGGATATGGGTACAATTCAACCATAGTATTCAACAACATTCCATTTAGATCTTGTTAATAAGAAAGCATTTAATAGCACAACATGTGAAACATGTTTATAGGAAATCTGCAAAATTGTTTGTAGCTAGCCAGTACAATGTATTTATCATAGTTGAATACATTGAAAAATACCAAGAACAATGCATAGAACTATTTCAAGTAATGACTTGTTATATCTGCACATCTTTTGCGGTGTGTTGGTCAGATCCAAACATATTGAAAAAGAACAGAAATAGGATATAGAAATAACATTCTAGAACATTGCAATAAGATGTTAATAACAAAGCATTTAACAATGCAGTATGTGGAACATGTTCATAGCAAAGCTGTAAAATTGTCTATACTGTGCCACTACAATCTATTTATCATAACTGAAAACATTGAAAAATACCAAAAATAATGCATAGAACTATTTCAAACAATTAGTTGTCATATCTGCACATCTTTGGCATTATGTTGATCAGACCCAAAAATACTCAAAAAAAACCCAATAGAATTCAACTATAGTATTCAATGGTATAACATTTAGTTATTAATAACAAAGCATTTTATAATGCGATATGTGCAACATGTTCATAGAAAAGTTGAAAAATAGTTTGAACTGTGCCAGTACAATATGTCTATTGAAAAACAATACATTGAAAAACACCTAAAATAGTGCACAAAACTATGGTAAGAGTTTTGAAGCACATGATCATAATTTAAGGAAACCATTCAATAGTATCCTTCCTATTATGCTGGTAATTACAATGAAACAATGAATGTATTAGTTTATGTATGTAATGTTTAGATCCCTAGTATAGGTCTTTTTTTCCATTGGAGATAATATTGTTATTCAATGATTATGAAGGGAACAAGTGAATTTAGAATAGGCATGCAAGAACTAAAAATCCCAACATATATCAAGAATCAAGAATCATAGTGACAATGTAGACTAAAAACAATGTTGGCACCATATTAAGATCAAAAGCATGCGAATTCAATGAATGTGCAAATATATATATGCAAACATAGGAATAAAGTACATTCATATTTGCAAAACACAAGTATTAGGATCCCATATTGAGCATAAAAAAGGCAAGACAAAGAGAAATGTTCAAAAGTGGAAAAGAGTAGTCAAAGAGTGGGCTCGCTGGTGAAACCTTTTTCTAAAATAGGGGTAGATATCTTCAATATATCTGAAAGAAATAGTTTACCCTTTGCTTGGAAATCAAGTTTTGTTGCTTTCACAATGGTTGTTTTAAGCCGCTCCTCAGAATTGTAATTGTTTGTTCTGATCAAGGCAGTAAAGATGTAAGGTTTACAAACAAGGCCTTTAATAACAACAATAGGATTTGTTGTAGAGTCTGAGCTATGCTGCAACATGTAGAGGTCTTTTGTTGGGATTTGCAGTAAACTAGTGGCAACTTCATCAAAAGCAATACACCAAAGGCTGGTTGAATGGTCTTGCAACTTTAATTGCATAAGGTAGCAATAGTTGCATTCCTCGATTTCCATTTGGTAGCAATCACAAAACCAGACATCAACACGAGGGCATGTGCATTTTATTTTGCATTCTTTCCCATTAGCCAACAAGGGGCAAGCAAGATAACAAAAAGACTTAGTTTTTGCAATTTCAATGGTTGCTTTAAAAATGGCTTCAATAGTTTTTGGCAAGCCAAGGAATTTGTTCCAGATGAATGCAATAGTAACTCTATCATTTGAAGGATGAAGCCTATGAGGTCCAGAAGAAGATGAAACCATATATTCTACTTTGATTGGGCTCATGGATCTAAGAGTGTTTGCCTCAGGAATAGAAGGGTTAATGCCAAGGACTGTTGCTATTGATGTGTTGATAACTTTTCCATTAAAGTAGCCTACACGGCCACCCCGTACAACAACTATGACTATATCACCAGAAAGATACATCTGCTCCAAAACATAACCATTTTCTTGCCAACTTGGGCACCACAAATTAACATCAATGAAACAAGCAAAGATATCATATAGTTTAATAGTTTGTCGGATTGTTTTAGATCCATTTTTCCTACGAACAGTTGATATGTAGCCAACATGGACTAAAATGCCAATAATATCAACCAAACTATTATAGTTTAACATCAATGAAACAAGCAAAGATATCATATAGTTTAATAGTTTTTCAGATTGTTTCAGATCCATTTTTCCTATGAACAATTGATATGTAGCCGACATGGGCTACAATGCCAATAATATATCAACCAATCTATTATCACTATAATTGGTTCTCACTAATTGGCACAAAGGTTGAGGTTTTTTTTGGCACAAAGATGTCATCTTCACACCATTTTAGTGTTGAATTTTGGTCCAAGACAATTTCCAGATTACTATTCAATCTATTGAATTTTTTATTTGCTTCCTTCACTGAACCTCTTGATATTCAATAAGTTGCACCTATCTCAACTCTACCATAATGCAATTCAACAATATTGTCAAAACAAGTAATGTGAATTTTTGTCCCCTCCATATCTATAATGTCAAAATTGAAAAGTTGGCCTTCACCTCTTTGTTTATGGGAATGGTACATCTCTCTAATATGTGTTACATGCCCTTTGACTGTCCAAACATTTTGATAAATGTTCAAAGCTTTAATAGGGCTAACATTTGGAGGACTGTTTTGTTGTTGAGGGGACAACTACACACCAAATTTAGGGGTCAGTTTAGAAGGAGAAGGTGACTATGGTCCCAACATTTGCTCTTCTTGGTGCTTGAAGAGATACCTAGGGGTCCTAATGATTCGAAAATCTGACATAATGACAACTACGCTGAATATGATTAAGGCCCTGAAAAACAAGGAAAACAATATATTGGAGACATTATATTAGGCACATACGAAGGAGAAAGAGAATTTTAAAAAATACAAAATAAACAATGCAACCCACCTTGAATCCTGGACATTTCTACATACGTAGTCTCCCAAAGATATGTTAGACCCTATTTTCAAGGCACTTGAAAACAAGTCATTGCATTTGGAAGGTAGAGTTCCTATTTGCATATGGTGTCCATCAGACAAGACAACCTTGCATCGTTCAACCTACCCTTCATCATCGCAAAATTTTTTAAAGGACAAGAGCTGAAGGACTAGAGAGGGAACGACATCTCCAACATTGATGGAATGAATTGCAACTAAAGTCAATATTGGTTGTTTCTTTGCAGCCTACAAAGACAAGTTCAATCAGGGAAAATGTACTTGATCACAGCAAATGGATAAAAGGAGTAAGGAAAATAGAGGCTGCAAAGAGATGTTTTTATGTGTTGGAAAAGATCAATGCGTATCTACTTCCACATCTATATGCTTTACCAGGGTCAGCCATGTGTGTATACACCTAAAGGCCGAGAAAACTAGAAACATAAATAGGAAAGGGTGTGTGGTGTGCATTTCTGTATTTGAGAATCATAAAATTAAAGAAACTGAAAGGCAATGTTCAGGTTGAATACACAAGAGGAAGGAAACAATAACAAATTTTTTACAACAAGTATAATAAAAAGGAAATATAAAATTACGGAATCAAGATTTGGAGGCTAGCAGTTGGGACCCTCAAAGATAGACTCCGTAGTGGAACATGTGGAGGATGTCACCAAATCAATCTTGGGGGGCTCTGGAGACCCATCCAGAAAAGCCCGATTTCGTAGACATAGTTGTGGGAACTTTTACAGGGAGAAAATGTTGCAATTTTAGTTGACTGATTGGGAGCTCTACTTCACAATAAAAATAAAAGATTAATGTATTGCAACATCCAATGGCAACTGGTAGACAACTTAGAAATATCGATAATCTACCAACCATTTTACTAATTTGATTAAATTTAAATGGGTATAACCATTCCACTTTTAATACTGTCCAAATAGCAAGAGATGCAACAACAAGAATAAAAATGATAAATGCAAATGTATATATCTCTATATGTATCTGTTTATCTTTGAGGTTGCTTATATATGTATGCATGCAGTTTTTACTATATTTCTATATATACCTATATGCAAATATTTGTATATGTTGCTAGCTGGCCCCTTCATCCTTTCTTATCCAAACAATAGGATATACAATAATAAGAATAAAAATGATTAAGTACATCTATGCATTGAATTTCCCCTTTGTCTGCACATTTTAAAAAACACATATAACCAGATATATATATTCATATGTACACATGTAAATATCTATTTATATATACATCGCTATATCTAAATAGATGTGTATACTATATTTATTCTTGACTATGTAGTCATTGACATGCCAAGAAAGGACCTCCATAAAAAGGGCATAATGTCAAAGGTGCACAGCGACAAGAAGGAACAATAAGCAGAGGATGAAAGTTCTACAAGTCAGCAACATGTTTTAAACATTGCAGCTTATTAAAATATATATGCAAGAAGGGGCTCTTGGCCACCTTGGAACACAAAAGCAGAATGGTAAATGGTTTGCTCACGGTCCTCAACAATGGCAATCAAGATGGTGGGAGAAATAAAATGCAATATTCAATGTTTGCAGCCTCAAAATATTACATTGTTGTTGGCTTGAACTATAGTTTTGTGCAATGTTTTTGGTGTTTTTCAATGTATTCAATTTCAATAGGCACATTGCACTAGCAAAGTACAAACAATTTTATAGCTTTGCTATGAACATGTTACACATACTGCACCATTAAATGCTCTGTTATTAACAAAATCTCAATGCTATATCATTTAATGCTATGGCTGTATTGTATAATGATTTTCTCACAAGCTAAATAATACTTATATATGCTATTTTTAAATCTTTTTAAATCAAAGTCTACATAAATACGAATAAAGATAGCATACACATTTGTTTAGATATACATGTGTATATATAAATTGTTGTTGCATTGTCAAATGAGCCACAATGGTCTTGGTCTGTATAAATGGATAGATATATCTGCCTATATGTATATTTTTAAATATGAAACAGGGAATTCAATACATATATATATATATATATGCATATATGTATCTATCTATGTTTCAAAGCATTAATTTTCACATATAGTTCACATTGCATGACATTCTCTTTGGAAGGATTTAAAGTTAAATCTATCATAAACATACCAAGCAACAAACTATGCAAAATGTGTATAACACCAAAGATGCATAGAGATGCAATAGCTATTTTACAATTTCCCTTTTTTCTATAATATTTAGTAGCAAATAAGTGTTATTCTAACACCTCTTATAAAATTTCTCTATTTGTCTTCAATATTTACTACCAAAGAATGTAGCTTGAATCTTGTATCAATATGTTTCATGATATTATTTTTTCCTCATATGTTTGAAGCTCCCTGCAACAAACTACTCGAGGTTGTTTATGAAAACGGTGGAGCTTGCTAATTATGTGGGTTGGTGGTAGTGGAGTTGATTTCGTCGATACGTGGAAGTAGAATGGTAAGTGTTTTCCCGCGTGAGGATTAATGCATCCTAGCGTTGTTGTACGATGGCATAGAAGAGATAAACTACGATAATGAACACTTTGTTATAGGGAGCTTCAAACAGATGAGGGAAAAAGAATATCATTAAACATATTGATACAAGACAAGCAGTCTATGTAAGATTTGGGTATAATGCCACAGACTTAATTGAAAATTCGAGCTACATTACTTGGAACTAAATATTATAGACAAATAGAGAAATTGTAAAAGAGCTATTAGAATGACACTTAACAACCACTAAACTAATTTTATCTTGAATATCTTTATGCTTTCATACTAACCCTCTGCATATATATATATGCAATTACTGCTATGTTAATCTAAAGATGCAAAAAGATAACTACAAACAATAAATGAAGGGAAACAAATTACTAACCCTAACCATATTTTTTGACAAAAGAAAGGAGATTTAACTGCAATTTCTCCATCCATACAAAGCCATAATCTCTTCGAAGTCTCCAAAATGGGTATAATGCCAAATATACAAACATATAACAAGGAAGAATAAGTAGAGAGCAAAAGACATGAACAATAAATTAATCATTTATGCAAAATACCCATGTAAAACGACTTACAGATTCCAGAGCACAACAATTTTATAACCCTCCAATCTGCTATAAAACGGAGCTAATGGAGACAATTTTTACAATAGTCTGCTATCAAACCAACACCACAATGGCTCTTTTGACAATGCAACTTAATCAATATATTTTCTCCCACATTTAAGAGCACATCAATGCTAAAACCCTCCAACCTGCTATCAAACAAAGACGAAGACGACAATTTTTTCAATACTTTGCTATCAAACCAACACCACAGTGGCTCATTTGACAATGCAACTGTATTGATGGAATGAATTGCAAATGAATTCAAAGTTGGTTTTTTATTTGCAGCCTACAAAGAAAAGTTCAATCTAGGAAAATGTACTTGATCACACTAAATGGATAAAAGGAGTAAGGAAAATAGAGGCTGCAAAGAGATGTTTTTATGTGCTGGAAAAGATCAATGCGTATCTACTTCCACATCTATATGCTTTACCAGGGTCAAACATGTGTGTATACACCTAAAGGAAAAGAAAACTGGAAACATAAATAGGAAAGGGTGTGTGGTGTGTGTTTCTGTATTTGAGAATCATAAAATTAAAGAAACTGAAAGGCAATGTTTAGGTTGAATACAAAAGAGGAAGGAAATAATAACAAAAAATTTGCAACAGGTATAAGAAAAAGGAAATATAAACTTACAGAATTAGGATATAGAGGCTGGCAGTTGGCACCCTTAGAGTCAGACTCCATAGCGGAACCTATGGGGGATGTCACCAAATCAATCTTGGGGGGATCTGGAGACCCATCCACAAAGCCCGATTCTGCAAACATAGTTGTGGGAGCTTTTACAGGGAGAAAATGTTGCAATTTTAGTTGACTGATTGGGAGCTCTATTTCACAATAAAAATAAAAGATTAATGTATTGCAACATCCAATGGAAACTGGTAGACAACTTAGAAATATCGATAATCTACCAACCATTTTACTAATTTGATTAAATGAAAATGGGTATAACCATTCCACTTTTAATACTGTCCAAACAGTAGTAGATACAACAACAAGAATAAAAATGATAAATGCAAAAGTATATATCCCTATATGTATCTGTTTATCTATGAGGTTGCTTATATATGTATGCATGTAATTTTTACTATATTTCTATATATACCTATATGCAGATATTTTTATATGTTGCTAGTTGGTCCCTTCATCCTTTCTTATCCAAACAATAGGATATATAACAATAAGAATAAAAATGATTAAGTACATATATGCATTGAATTTCCCCTTTGTCTGCACATTTTAAAAAACACATATAACTAGATATACATATCCATATGTACACATGTATATATCTATTTATATATACACTGCTATATCTAAATAGATGTGTATACTATATTTATTCCTGACTATGTAGTCATTGACATGCCAAGAAAGGACCTCCGTAAAAATGGGCATAATTTCAAAGGTGCATAGCGACAAGAAGGAACAATAAGTAGAGGGAAAAAGTTCTGCAAGTTAGCAACATGTTTTAAACATTGCAGCCTATTAAAATATATATGCAAGAAGGGGCTCTTGAACACCTTGGAACACAAAAGAAAAATGGTGAATGGTTGCCTGTGGTGCTGGACAATGGAAATCAAGATGGCGGGAGCAAGAAAATGTAATATTCAATGTTTGCAGCCTCAAAAAATTACATTGTTGCTGGCTTGAACTATAGTTTTGTGCACTATTTTTAGTGTTTTTCAATGTATTCAATTTTGATAGGCACATTGAACTAGCAAAGTGCAAACAATTTTACAAATTTTCTATGAAAATGTTACACATATTGCACCATTAAATGCTTTGTTATTAACAACATCTGAATGCTATATCATTGAATGTTATGGCTGTATTGTAGCGATTTATCACAAGCTAAATAATACTTATATATGCTATTTCTAACTCTTTTTAAATCAAAGTCTACATAAATATGAATAAAGATAGCATACACATATGTTTAGATATACATGTGTATATATAAATTGTTGTTGCAATGTCAAATGAACCACAGTGGTCTTGGTCTGTATATATGGATATATATATCTGCCTATATGTGTATTAAATATGAAATGGGGAATTCAATACATATATATGCGTATATGTATCTTTCTATGTTTTGAAGCATTAATTTTCACATACAGTTCACATTGCATGCCATTCTCTTTGGAAGGATTTGAAGTTAAATCTATCATAAACATACCAAGAAACAAACTGTGCAAAATGCATATAACACCAAAGATGCACAGAGATGTAATAGCTATTTTACAATTTCCCTTTTTGTCTATAATATTTAGTAGCAAATAAGTGTTATTCTAACACCTCTTATACAATTTCTCTATTTTTCTTCAATATTTACTACCAAAGAACATAGCTTGAATCTTGTATCAATATGTTTCATGATATTATTTTTTTCTCATCTGTTTGAAGCTCCTTGCAACAAATTGCCCAGGGCTTTTTATGACAATGGTGGAGCTTGCTAATTGCGTGGGTTGGTGGTGGTGGAGTTGGTTGCCTCAATACGCAGAAGCATAATGGTGAGTGTTTTCCCGTGTGAGGGTTAATGCATCCTGACATTGTTATACGATGGCATAGAAGATATAAACTATGATAATGAACACTTTGTTATAGGGAGCTTCAAACAGATGAGGGAAAAATAATATCATGAAACATATTGATACAAGACAAGTAGTCTATGTAAGAGTTGGATATAACGCCATAGAATTAATTGAAAATTTGAGCTACATTACTTGGCACTAAATATTATAGACAAATAGAGAAATTGTAAAAGAGCTATTAGAATAACACTTGACAACCATTAAACTAATTTTATATTGAATATCTTTATGCTTTCATACTAACCCTCTGGTATAACGCCAAAGATGCATAGAGATAAATACAAACAATAAACGAAGGGAAAAAAAATACTAACCCTAACCATATTTTTTGACGAAAGAAAGAAGATTTAACTACAATTTCTCTATCCATACAGAGCCATAATCTCTTTGAAGTCTCCAAAATGGGTATAACGCCAAAGATACAAACATATAACAAGGAAGAATAAGCAAAGAGCAAAAGAAATTAACAATAAATTAATCATTTATGCAAAATACCCATGTAAAACAACTTATAGAATCCGAAGCATAGCAGTTTTAAAACCCTCAAGTCTGCTATAAAATGGAGCTGAAGGCGATAATTTTTACAATAGTCTGCTATCAAACCAATACCACAATGGCTCTTTCAACAATGCAACTTAATCAATATGTTTTCTTGCACATTTCAGAGCACATCAGTGTTAAAACCCTCCAACCTGCTAGCAAATAGAGGTGAAGGCGACAATTTTTTCAATACTTTTTTATCAAACCAACACCACAGTGGCTCATTCGGCAATGCAACCAAAAACAATATACTTTCCCGCAATGCTACATTGAATATTGCATTTACTTCCTCCTGTTGTACAACAATTCTAGGATGCATTAACCCTCACGCGAGCAAACACTTACCATTCTACTTCCACATATCGAGGCAAGCAACTCCACCATTGCCAACCCACATAATTAGCAAAATCCACATTGTCATAAACAACCCTGGGAAACTGACTGTCGGGCATTGGTGATTATTAATTTCAGGCACCGAGAAATTCTATTCACGGCTGGGTTGATGAAAATCCCGGTGGAAATTTGAAACAAATAGCCTATCGGCTAGAAATAAGGAAAAATCCTAAATTAGGTAATGTAAGAAAGTTGGGTTCACCAAAAATGTAAGAAAAAAGAAAGCACTTACATAGCCATCTAAGATAATAAATAATTAAAGCAATTTCACAAACAATTAACCTATATAAATGAGTTGGGATGGGAAATAATAAATATTGAACTAATTGTGTAAATTAATGCGATGCTTAGTTGTATTCTAAAGATGGGGAATTGGTACTAAAGATACTATTGGACTTTTAGGACTTGATTAGATAAGTGTCTCAAAGTCTTCAAACCAACTATGTACCACTTTGGCTTAGATCCACTCACACCAACCTCATCTTCACGCTTGCAAAAGTGAACTAGCACATAGACTTGAATGCATACTCATGGGAAGGAATCATTATTAATAAGATTGTTTCAATTTGTCCACCTTGATCTTCTAATGTCCAAATATTACTAAAGATTGACAATGTTTAGAAACATTTTTTTATGGAATCTATTGAATTATGAGGATCATGTTTTCCTAAGTCAACCCCCTAAGATGATTGATTTAATAGCTTTGGAACAATGAGCAAGTACAAGTGAGCATATAATGAAACTAGGATGATGCATGTTGATGTAATTCTATGATAATTATGTTATGAATGCATCATAAATATTCTAGGAGAGTGTTCTTGAATTATTCATCAATCATTTCAAATAAATAGGTGAATATCTTTAAATACAACAACACAACACACAACTCAACACATACATGCACTAGGTTAGCTCATAATGGCTAGTGTGAGGGAAATGCTAGAATTTAATTTGAATTTGATATTTAAAAGTTCAAGGTCTAGAACTGCAACTATGGAAATGACATAGGTAAAGTTCATACTTGCAAATATAATTTAGACTTTCAAAGGGGGGCCTAGGGATCACGACCAATCTTTAGGGATGATTGATGATGGGATTTGGATATGGTGATGCCATGATCCAAATTCACACAAGAATATGTCATTTTTAGACTCATTATTGCATTAAAGAAACTCTAATCTAAATGAACCCAAAATATTAGAGAAAAGATAATGGATATACAATTAACCTAAAATGATATATGCTAATCTAATGCTCTAAACTCTAAATGTTCTTTAATTTATCCTTTTAATTATTTTTATGCTATTTAATGTGTTGGACACCTAGTTAGGATTCAACACGGCTTTTGATTACATGACCATTCTGTAGCTTGAATCATCAAACAGTGAAAAAAATACCTTGTAAGGTGTTGAAATTTCTAATTGAATTCATTTCCTTGGTGACATTTCACAGAATTATAAGAAAGAAAAGGGAGCCCCATAGAAAAATGAAACCAAATTGAAATGAAAATAAAATTAACATATTTTTTTTGGAATTGAAAATATTCTTTATAGTACAAAACAAAATACAATTGATCAACAAAGGAGGATTCCTCCTCTTTGCTCATGAGACCCCATTTCCTCATAGTGGTTTTGCAGGTATCAAAATTTTTAGAGTTAAACGCAAAACAATTCCTTCATTTCCACAAGTGGACTTGAATAATGAATTGACGAGATTCTTGGCCGTCTCCCCCAAAAATAAATCGATACATTAGTTTACAATTAAATCAATTACAAAGTTGGAGGCATGGAAACCCTATTTCTCAACATCATGTGGAAATATTTTGTGACCCTACCCCTACTCATTTCTCAGCTTAATAAAGCAAATAATTAATTGGGATTGCAACAATTGAGATACATGACTTGTCGCATTGCATCCTCAAACTGCTTTCTTGTTTGGCAATGGAGATCAACGACTTCTTCAGATTGAGCTTTGCGTGAGGAGAAGAATCCAAGCACTACAACAGAAGATGGAGCGACAAATGATAATGACGAGAGCTTCAACTTCATTTTGGCATTTACCATTAAGAGAGATACCTTGTTGTAGAGGAGTGAAGATGTCAAGATGATGACCATACGAGCCCTCAAGACTAGAGGTCCTTCAAGCCGAGGTTATGGAGGGAAAGATCACACCCACAGTGAGTCCCTTAAGTACCATTTCCCTATTATTTACCTTTATATTCTGCACTATTTTTGAGGTTTTTTCAAAATCATGGTGACCCTGTCCCAAAATGGCAACCTTGTCCCATTTTGGTGACCCTGTCCAAGAATGGTGACCCTATCTCATTTTGGACACAATATTTGAGGGTAGTTTTGCTATGCTTTTAATTGTTTTGTTAACTATTTATGCTATGTTATTGATGATTTCCTTTGCTTCTCTTAGATTTTTCCATGCACCCATCAATGTTTAGGAGGAAATTTGTTTAGCCTTATTTGCAAGCAGGTTACTTGGGTAACTAAGAAGGAGGAGACTCTCTATATGACTAGATTGTTTTGGATATACCTCATGCCACCCATGAGGTATCATGATGCTATGTTGATGGTGTTGGTTGAGAGATGGGATGTAGATACCTGCACATTTTGACTCCCAATAGGAGAGATGATAGTGACATTAGAGGACATCTACCAAATTATTAGGATACCTATCTGGGGTGAGACCGTTCATCTTAAGGAGGATCAAACACCCCAAGAGATGAGGCATGATATCTAGTACTGCACTAACCACCATAGAGATGTTAGATCATGCGTCGAGTTCCAGTGGCTTTTGTATGCTCACATTCCTTTGATTTGATAGATTATGTGTGTGATTGTTGCATTAGCTCTTGTACCTGATGGATGAGGTTCACACCTTGAGGGAGGCCTAGTGCATACTATACGTGAGATGGAGCAACATCAAACAATTTATGCATTGGGACAGAGCATGCTTGTTGACCTTTATTATGATCTTGGTCAGTTCGTTTATTGGTATCTTCATAGCATAATACATTGTACACTTCTTTAGGTGTGGGCCTTTGAGAATATCATATGTACTAGATCGACTGGATACACCATTATAGAAGCTATTGACTATTCGCAAGCTTACAATTATACTTTGAGATGAGCCTGGCAGTGTAGAGATCTATTACACTAGAGAGTTAGGTTTGATTATCTTGAGGAGGGTGACATAGTATGGAGACCATACATGACTCTACCATGGTGGCTAGATCGTACATGATAGTTGACCAAGATGCAATAGGATAGATTGTTTCTTGGACAACATGAGTACATTGTGATGCCATTCTATTATGATCAGGTCATGCGTCAGTTAAGATAGATTCAGATAGCACCTAGGCCACAACCTAAATTCTTGAGAGCCAGAAGTAGTGGTATTGATGAATACAGGGGTTCCACAACTTTCACACAATTAGATCTCGTAAACTTTCAACAAAATTTCCTTCATTTTCACTTGATTTCTCATGGCTAAAGACACCAAAACACCCAACCAGCATTCCAAACTCACAAAAGACCCTAAAAACACCTTGAAAAACATTATATTGACTAAATCAAAGCAAATACATTCTCTTATACCACTGTTTTATCAAAATTTCAATTACTTGCACCCATGACACCAATTTCTCGAAGTAGTCCACAATAGCAAAATTGGGTATAACTTCTACACCAAATTGAATCTCCCCAAAAAAAAATATTTTTAGGAACCCATTTTTGAATACATTAACATACTTCAAAGGAAGGTATACTTTTTTTGGAAAGTTTTACCAGAAAATAGAATGTACCGCTCCTACAAGCACCAAATTAGGCCAAAAATACAAAGCATGTATCATCAAACCAACTTCTTAACCCCAATTAACTATGTGAAGCATTTCAACTGGTTACAAAACTACTAAATAAAAAATCTTCAACAAAGTAACACTCACCAATGCAACAAAAACTTAAATCCCTTGCTCAATGCTTGAAACAATGCTCAAATAGTGAGGGTTTATTGAAAGTATACACTCCAAACCTCCATACACCTTGCCACCACTTCAAAAATTCCTTATTAGGTTTGAAAATGCTCAAAATTCCATAAAAAATTTCTGCCCCAAAATATTTCATGCTTTTCCACCCTTGAACCATTCAAACTCACCCAAAACATGCAATTTTAACAACTAGGGCAGCCTAGGGCTTTCTCAAAAAGGCATAAGAACTTATTTTTTTACCTTGCAACTTGGAGAATATTGAAGAGTATGTCCTCACAGAAATTCACACCAATTTTTATGATATTTCATTTGAGAAATTAAGAGTTATTGAATTTTGATTGCTTGTTACCACGTTCAAATCTGAATCTAGCCGCTTGGAGTAAATTTGAAACATCTGGAGCAAAACTTAACGAAATTGAATGAAAAAAAATAGAATGGAGAGGGGATTTAGAATACCATATTAACACATCAATTCCAAGCCCTGGGCAGGCCATACACACACATTTCAAACCAAATCTTAGAGCAAAATGTTGGAAAATGCTCAAAATAGTGTTCTTTATTGAAGTTTTTCTTCCATACACCAACTCCCCTACCTCACAACGATGCAAGAGGCCCTATTTATCCATTTTCCTACAAATTACAACCACTTATAACTGAATTTTAAACTTCTAAACTAATTTGACCCTTCAACTTCCCATTTTGCAACTTTTACAATTTTGTCATGACAACTTTTGGCAATTTTTGCAATATTTGAGCAACTTTTGTAAAATGACTCCCTAGGCCCTAAAGTGACTCAATTACATCAAATGTGGTCTAAATAGACCTTATTACATTGAAAAAACTCTAAAACACTTAAAACCTGTATTTGACAACATTTTCAATAAATGCACTTGGTGCCCCTATACCATACACCCGACCTAAAAAGAATTCCAAGTTTCTTGGAATTTGTATGACAACTTGTCCACTTCTAAAATCTTCATCTGATAGCTCCAACTTGAGCACCCTATCAAGTACATGCCTCTAAGAGGAAATCTTAGGTTTTTGATTTAGTATTGATGATCTCATGATGTAATAAGGTATAAATGGCCACATTAAGCTTGGAATAGGTCCTAGGAGGTTGTTAGGAGTTATTTTTCAAATATTGAAAACAATGTAAAAGTTGTCAATGTAAAAATTGCAAAAAAAGACAAAATAGATAAGTTGAAGGGTCAAGGAGGCTAAAAGATAGTTTGGATCGGTTGATTTAGTTGTAGGAAGTTGTAAAGCCTTTAAAAATTCCATTTGCATCGTTTGTAAGGCAGAAGTGTGAATTTGAAGTTGGAATGAAGGCAATTTAATGTTGTTTTTGTGCATTTTCTAGCAATTGTCTCTGTTTCAGGCTTTGGTACAGCCATGTATGACCCAACACCCACTTATCATTTATGGTACATGAAATTTCTTTGAATCTAATTTCCAATGCAAGTGGTTTCACTCAATTCCATCGAGTTATGCAAAAGTTATTGCAATTTTGGTAGAAATGATTAAATAATTTAGCAGGGGCAACAAGCATTAAAAAATGCATTTCTTCATTTCCAACTGGTAAAAACTCATGATTTTTGGTTTGGAGGTCTATTTTAACATGTTATTTAAGATTTCCAAGTGGTAGGGATAAATATTAAGATTTGAGGGTTTTTTGTATGATGCCCTAGTTGGCAATTTTGAGACTTTTGGATGAAATTTGATGGTTTAAGGTGGGAAATGATTGAAAACCTTGGGGCAGAAATTTTCAATGATTGTTTGAGCATGTATAGACCTTATGGAGCATGTTTGAATCATTGGAAAGGTGGGTTAAGGTGTGGAGGTAATATTTTCAATAAACCCTCCTTAAAACAAACAAAAATGAGGGTTTTGAAATAAGTGGGTTTAGTGAATGATTCTCAAGCTAAAAGTTAGAAAATTGAAGGTTTTGTAGTCTGTTTAATGATTGTCCATAGGTATTTTGGGTTGGAAAAGAGTTTAGATTATAGTTTCTTTGCAAATTAGGTCTAGTTGGCTTAAGGGGACAATGTTGAAGCATCAATTTGATGGGGTTGTTCCAAAAGAGTTGTATGAGCTTTTGAGACATGTTTTTGAAGGCCTTAATTGGTATTAGGAATGCCATTTGGTTTATGGGTTTGTAAAGTGTTTTGCAAGATAAACACATAATTCTAGGTTTGGGTGGCAAGTTGAGTTGGTGAAACCTTAGTACCACATCAATTGGTATCAGAGCTCAGAAGGTCTGGGCAAGAGAGTTTGGTGTTTGTGTTTATGTGTTTGTGTAGGTCGAAGAGAGAACCTGGTTTCCAAGAGACTAGGATGAGGA